>WHUY01000068.1:0-255764 GCA_015179035.1 Tirmania nivea | reverse complement strand
TGGCAGGTGTGGCAAACAGGAGCTGATTTTGTTTTCATCCCGAAAAGCCTCCAGTAGACGGCTGGGGATGAGATGTGCCATCATTCGAAAGGTATGAATCTTCGTTGTTCAGGTGGGCTACTAGCTGACTCGGTATATAGCACCCGCACCATGGGAAGAGAAAGACGATCGTCATCGTCGCAGAAGGAGCTATTGACAGAAACTTGAACCCAGTCTCTGCAAGCTATGTGAAGGATGTATTGGTCCAGAAACTTCGTTTAGATACTCGAATTACCACTCTGGGACATGTTCAACGGGGAGGGACGGCATGTGCTTATGATAGAATGTTGGCTACACTCCAAGGCGTGGAAGCAGTACAAGCGGTACTCGATTCGACGCCAGAAACACCAAGTCCCATGATTGCTATAACCGAGAACAAGATTACAAGGAAACCCCTAATGGAAGCTGTGAAATTGGTATGTTTGGACTCGGAAAAGCTCTGGGTAGTGGAGAACTGACATTGGGTGCCTAGACTCAAGCGGTGGCAACCGCGATTAAGAAAAAGGACTTCGAGACCGCAATGGCCCTACGAGATGCAGAGTTTGAAGAGTACTACAGAGCGTATATGGCTACAACCAAACTTGATGATCCTCTTCAGAAGGTCCAAGGGATAAGGTATTTTCAATTCGCTTGTTGTAGGAATTAATGTCCCCTAACAGATCAGCGTATGAAAATTGCCATCATACATTTAGGAGCCCCAGCCGGAGGTATGAACGCCGCTACTCGAGCAGCAGCTACATACTGTCTCAGCCGAGGCCACAGGCCATTTTCCATCGGCAACGGCTTCCCTGGCCTTTGCCGCCACGACTCCGTCCGGGAATTGACTGGCTACAAGTAGAAAGCTGGGCTATTCGAGGAGGAAGTGAGATTGGTACCAATCGATCTCTTCTTCGGATGATATGGGAATGGTAGCGTGGTATTTCCAAAAGTATCGCTTTGATGGGCTTTTGATCATTGGAGGGTTTGAAGCATTCCATGCACTTTCTGAATTACAGAAGGCTAGGGAGTCATATCCGGCGTTCAGGATTCCGATGGTATGCTTGCCAGCGACTATCAGTAACAATGTCCCCGGGACAGAATATTCTCTAGGAAGTGATACTTGCTTGAATGCTTTGATCGATTATTGTGATGCCATCAAACAAAGTGCGAGTGCGAGCCGGAGAAGGGTCTTTGTGTGAGTTTCCATAGGATGCACCTTTTGTTGGACTATGGCGTATCTAATTTCCCCCTAGTGTGGAGGTGCAAGGAGGGCGTTCTGGGTATGTCGCAACGATGGCTGGCCTCTCAGTTGGAGCATTGGCAGTATATACTCCTGAAGAGGGCATCAACCTCAAGATGCTGGAAAGTGATATCGACCATCTTAAGAGAGCTTTGCAAATGATCAGGGTATGAACCGTGCTGGAAAGTTGATTTTAAGGTATATTCATCCCCACTTGATTGGATATGATCTTTATCTCACGAGGACAATCCAGAAACGAGAAATCTTCCAAGACCTATACCACCGAACTCATTGCCAACATGATCCACGAAGAAGCCAAGGGCCGCTTCGAATCTCGTACGTCTGTACCCGGACACGTCCAACAAGGAGGCACCCCCACCCCATGGACCGGGTCCGTGCTGTTAGGCTTGCGATTCGTTGTGTCCAGTTCTTGGAAGACAATGTTCGAACGCCAAAGGAAATCTTGGCCGATCCCTCTACTGCGAGTGTAATTGGTATCAAGGGCGCTGCTGTAATATTCTCACCAATTCCCACGCTGGAGAAAGAAGATACGGATTGGAAGGATAGGAGGCCTAAGAGTGCTTTCTGGTTGGAACTCACAGACATTGCGGATACCTTGAGTGGAAGGAAGGGAATACCAGGGTCAAGTACCCTTACGGCGAACCTTTAGGTCAGAGTTCTTTCTATACTGAGAAATGGTGGAAGGGAGGATACAGGACATAGAGTTTGGGTTAGTATTGCTAGGCTGCTTCAAAATTTTTAGTAAAATGGGTTACATAGACTTGTTTACAGTTGAGCTGTTGTGTGTCTCAACCCACTGTAAAACCTATTGCTTCAAGGGCTCTAAGCGTGAGGCAAAACATATAATGTTTTTATCCTGTCACCGGCGCCAGAACTCGATGGCGTGCCTGTGTGTAAGTTGTAATACTCTTGTACAATGGCATCTTCAAGGCGGACTGGGGCAAGGGTGTACAGCATATATAAAAGACGAAGGGACATCATATTGGCACAATGGAAACAGGCCTATACCTGATTACCTTGGAGGGCAAGTGAGAGGATTGGATTCAATGTGCTAGCACGCCCTTTCAGCAAACGTTTTTTAGAAATCTCTCCGCCATGTATTTCGTTAGCTTCATCAGTCGCACGCGTATGTGGGCATTTGCAATTGATTGTCACTTACAAACAATGTTGGGATACCGTGGGTAAGTTTGCTTTGCTTTGCTTAACTTCGAGCGGTACTGTATTTTATACATGGGATTCTTAAATCAACAACTTGGTTCATGCAGTCACACCCGGCACTTGGCAACCACTCTCATGGTGGCATCACTTGAAGTTCAGGTTTCAAATTCCAAGTTCCCGCATTTTGAGAACCAAAGCCATGGCGAACACCACAGCATCAGGAACTGAATACTGTGAATACAACCCCACCACCATCAGTCGAGAGGAGTTTGAGTGGATGGAAGATAACCAGGAGCGGCTACATACGAAGCAAAAAGATTGCATGGCACAAGGAGGTTAAAGGAGCAAGTATTTCCTGATGAGGGAGCACATTACAGTGAAACGAATGTCAGAGAAAGTGGGTAACATGAAGAAAGCTTGGAAGGATGCAAGCACGTTTAGGATGGGGGGTTATGTAGAGGCCTGCGGACATACTCACAGACTAATGCTCAGGTAACAGCCCCCGTAGTAGCGTAATTGTTCATGCCCACACTGTGCCATGCCTGATATTCAGTTGCAATTCGGGTCATTTCTCCAGTATCTCCCTCCCTCCTCTGAGCACTTAGAGTGCCACTGCAATCTGTTGATATATAGATCTTGAACTACGCCCATATTCTGCAGCTCTGTGGTCCCAATACCCTCACTAGCCTGGGTCAATACCTCAACAAGTGGCTAGAACGATGTGCGGTGCATGCAGAATAATGCAGTCTCACGATACTCCAATGATACGTCTGCCAGAAATAGTATCATGTGATAGATACCGGTGGCGGCAATGACCTCTCGTACTGCAAGGAGGTCATGAATATGCTCCTCCTTCTCCGACGCCGTCCTAGTAAGTGGCAATATACTGCAATCTCAAGTTCAGTGTCAATGTCATCTAGAATTTGAGCTCTATCTGATGTCCAGAGGCTCGCATGCCGCTCGTCGAGTACTGTCTCGTGGTCTGGGGCATAAGATTAGTCCTGTATCTCCACGAGAGGCAGTGCCCGCCAGACTAAGTCTTGTTCTCTAGGAGAGGTGGTGCCCGCCTGAATAAGACTAAGTCAGATCACGCAGATTATATTGGTTTAGTTTGTAGCTTGTACTTCTAGATAAGTATATAGATTGCTTACTTAATTATAACTTGAATTTTGAAAGATATATCTAAAGGTAGTTACTTTTTTATTGTAATTATGAAATTATATTGCAAGTACCCGGGAACACTGGTGAATAAGACTCCTTGTCTGTATCTTTGCTCTTTCCTTTTTGTGGTAGGGCCGTTACTAGTTGTGGGCAGATTAGCGTCCTTGACTCGGATTGATTCAGATACAGACAAAGAGTCTTATTCACCAGTGTCCCCGAGTACTTTAGTAATACTAAACTAAGCTTAAACTATAAAAAATTGAAATTAATAAGTAACTACTTTATTATATAATTTTAATTACTATAATTCTAATTATTATATAATTAATAATATTTTAAATAGCTTAATATAATCTTTTATTAAAAAGTATTATATAAATTACTAAGCTACTAATATTTAGTATTAAAATAAAAATATCTTTAAATTTTATAATATTAAATATAATTTATAATTTTTTTTAAACTATATTAGAAATATTAGGGGTATTCAAACTTAAAACAATCGAGCGATTAAATGCGATCATGGTTTTGACACTAAATCCATTTAGGTTGTCGTAAATCCATTTGCGACACACAAAGATTTAGATCGATGGCAAAAAATTTAGTATAGTGGCAACCCGTCTCTAAAGTGAAAATTCCCACACAAAGAACAGCGATTAAATGGGTTCTTGATCGCTCGTCATGATCGAACGATCAAATCGTCTAGATCACATGTAGTCATAAGACACTTAGTAATTCGATAAGACACCCGTCTCGCACCCGTACATACTTGTATAGCTAAGACACTCATCTCGTACCTCTACTCATCAGCATGCTCTACGCACCCGTACATATCCCTTGATCGTGCACTTTAATCGCACCCTGTGATCGAGGGTCGCTCAATCTTGAACGAGTATTTTCGGCTTAGAACGTCGATTACAATTTTCAATTTAATCGATCGATTACGGAGGTCCGACACAAAAGTCTTTTCCTCCTTCCTATTTGGGAATAGTGGCTTGCACTATATGCATGCATATCCTAAAATAAATATGCATAGTTTCTTGGCATATGCACAATATGGGTATATATGTATATTTTAACTATAAACAAATTCCACCCAATTCACACCCCCGTTGTTGGTTTTTTCCTTCCAGAGCGATCCTTATGCTTGACATGCTCCAAGGTTAAGGGAGTTCCACGTTCCCACCCCCTCTTCTGTACTTCATTGTGAATATTCCGAATGTGTCTTTGAGTAATTCCGGTTTGCTGCTGAATAACAGCAAGAGTTTCTCCAAGCGATCGCAAAATTACCGCTGAGCACGAGTTATAATGTCAAACATTCTTAGACGCTTGCGCAGATGTATGGAGCTGGTTGGCAGGACCCCTCCATGGAGGTGAGCTGGCCTGACCGGTTTGCTGGTGATGCAGGAACATTTGCATATGCAAGTTACTATGCAAATACGGCTCCATATGCATGCATATATACCGCCAAGCCATTATTCCCAAATAGGAAGGAGGAAAAGACTTTGTGTCGGACCTCCGTATTTTAGGTTTGAATACCCCTATTCTATTATTATTATATAATTTTTTTTAAATAATTTTAGATAAAAAAATTATAAAATTAAATAAAATATAATAATTTAAAATAAAAAATAATAAATATTAAAAAATTTTAAAAAAGATATTAAGATTTAAATATTATAAAAAGTTTAGAATAAATTAAAATAAACTAAAAATATTAAATTTAGATATTTTAAGTATTTTTAGCTTATATTTATTATTTTTATTATATCAATATTATATCTATTAATAGAATTACTACATGTGGTAGGGGAGCTCTTGTTGATCCTCACGTGGTTGTCGATCGTTACGCAGTAAGTAATAC
Organism: Tirmania nivea; assembly: GCA_015179035.1. Lineage (NCBI taxonomy): Eukaryota > Fungi > Ascomycota > Pezizomycetes > Pezizales > Pezizaceae > Tirmania > Tirmania nivea. Next base: position 250,302 of record WHUY01000068.1, on the reverse strand, counting down.
TATAGCCTGTTTTTGTTGCACTACTAGGTATACTATACCTAACTGCGTAAAGCTCGATTATGGGGTAATGCACGCTAGCAACCAGATATGGCGAACCCATTGCACATAGCTAATTCTTTACAGCATACTACTCTATCATAGAATGACGGCGTCTATAGGGTAACTGGAGTCGCTGAATTCGATTATTACGTCTACTGCTCTCTCCGGGTTGCCCTAAACTTGCTAGAGCACTCACAACCTCAACAGCGCCCTCAACCCCCCTGACTGTAAACCTCCTACCTCCCGACTGCCCTCCCCCGTATATGGCTGTTTACATCATGAATAGACTCCCTATGGATACCTTATATATTTATCATAAGTATAGGCCATGGGACAATTTCATGAATGTGCTGCATGCATTGCAAAAGGTCAAAATAATACCACATGCACAAATCTCCTCCTGGATGTACTATTTACTGTAGTAAAAGAGCCCCAACTGAGCTATTCTCATACAACAACTTCTATGAGGCCTCTAAAGTGCCCCCCCGTATGGTTGCTGAGCCCTTAGGAGCTCCAGCACCCTCAACCGCACTCGGGTCTATAGCTAACCTCCTCAACAGGACCCCCCTCCCCCTGCAGGCGCAGCATATAAAATTCAATGGCTTTTACGGCCCATATAGGCTTCATTGAGAGCACAAGGTGCCTTTTTGACATTCCATCATCAAGGTCTACAAGCACTCACAAGGTACCCCTACTCTGACCCTCCTTGCTTCCGGTCAGAAACTGAATTAAAGCTTTCCTATTCTACTATTAGCTAAGCCCAAGCTTTCCTACTCCTCTGCTGGCTAAGCTCAAGTAACCAAATTACGGTAACAATTAGCTATAGTATACTTAAAAGTCTCTTTACTATGCTCAGAGTTAGTTTTATCATGCTCTCCACCTGGCTTAAATAGCTTCTAAACCACTCAATAGAGGGGGTTTGAGAGGGGTCGAAGTAGGGATATCTTACAAGCTCTAGCAAACCGCTATTGTGGAACCTGTCGAAGGCACCTTGTGCTCTCAATGAAGCCTATATGGGCCGTAAAAGCCATTGAATTTTATATGCTGCGCCTGCAGGGGGAGGGGGTCCTGTTGAGGAGGTTAGCTATAGACCCGAGTGCGGTTGAGGGTGCTGGAGCTCCTAAGGGCTCAGCAACCATACGGGGGGGCACTTTAGAGGCCTCATAGAAGTTGTTGTATGAGAATAGCTCAGTTGGGGCTCTTTTACTACAGTAAATAGTACATCCAGGAGGAGATTTGTGCATGTGGTATTATTTTTGACCTTTTGCAATGCATGCAGCACATTCATGAAATTGTCCCATGGCCTATACTTATGATAATATATAAGGTATCCATAGGGAGTCTATTCATGATGTAAACAGCCATATACGGGGGAGGGCAGTCGGGAGGTAGGAGGTTTACAGTCAGGGGGGGGTTGAGGGCGCTGTTGAGGTTGTGAGTGCTCTAGCAAGTTTAGGGCAACCCGGAGAGAGCAGTAGACGTAATAATCGAATTCAGCGACTCCAGTTACCCTATAGACGCCGTCATTCTATGATAGAGTAGTATGCTGTAAAGAATTCGCTATGTGCAATGGGTTCGCCATATCTGGTTGCTAGCGTGCATTACCCCATAATCGCTTAGCTTTAGGTATAGTACCCTCGCAAATGCCAAGATTGCTAGGGTGGTCCGACATTTTTGGTCCACATCTGTACTGACAGACACTTCAGTTAACTCAAGTATCCTTCAAATTTGATTTGGTGTGCGATGAGCCTGCCTCATTTTTAAGTTCCACGAGTGCTTTTCTCTTTTTTGGACGCACTGGACCGCACAGACTTCTACCGGAATCCAAGAGGGGGCCGACTCCGCAACATGTCTCATGACACCCGGGGACAGTCTTATGCTGTATACAAGTAACAAGGTAACTGAGGTTGACGACGATGTAGTCACCCTGATTTGGCAACGATCACTACTCGGGCAAAGATGATAGTCGTATTAAATAGCTCATATAAGCTTGCCATTTCCACTGACTCTAGTTGTTGGATTTTAATTTTTATAGAAAAATTCAAAAACGACACTTATGTGAAAAGGCAAAACGAGTTACCCCAGTTCACTATACTCCGAGCGCCATCACACTACTTCTTAGGTCGCCCTCGTTGTAGACTTGTGGTTTGGTGGAGATATAGTGAACTGGAGCATTAAGGAATGGATACCCGACAACCCTGCTCCCTCGTCCTTTCCAATGATATTAAGGCAATTAACTTCTTGCCTCCACTGGGATTCGAACGTGGGCCCTCAATAAGTAACCATGACCGTACAGTAAAGTACTTACCACTGCGCCATGCCTACCGTCAGTTTTCAAACACCAAAGTGCTGAATTCCACTAGAACTCTTGACTTTTTCCACTTGTCAATTCAATTGTAGAGACAGGAAACATACGGCACACAAGATGATAGTCATATTAAAGTTATAACTGCAGATTTCTCCCATCCACTTGTCAATTCAATTGTAGAGACAGGAAATATACGGCGCACAAAGATGATAGTCATATTAAAGTTATAACTGCAGATTTCTCCCAATATCTAGAGTGTCCAGTCGCCGCTCCTCCTCTAATCTATCACCAGTATTCTTCAATGTTGCTATAGAGGTCAGGCGGGTGAGTGAAACCGGGCTCAGAAAAGCTAGATCCTTTAAACGTTTAACTCGAGACAGAGCAACAAAAGTCAAACCAGCCTGGCGCTCCTTAGGACCCAACTCAACTACAACCTTTGGTAGTGTTAGACCCTGAGATTTATGGATAGTAAGAGCCCAAGCTAGTACCAGAGGGAACTGAGTTCGGGAACATGGTTGTGAATTGTACTCAAATCGAGCTGTGAATGGAGTGATAGGTATCACATGAGGGTGAGAATCGAGGAATGGAGGACCTTGGTAGTGATCAACTTCAACTAACAGACACATGGGAAGCCCCCCGACTTCTGCGCTGGGTAAGAGCCCCCGCAAGGTTCCCATTGCCCCGTTAACGATACCTGCCTTAATCCATAGGTTCTTTGTAATCATAATCCTTGCCCCAATCGTTAATAGGATCATAGGAGGTAAATCCCCTGCCATAGCCGACTCAAGTTTCCTTACTTCCTGTATAATAGAAGTGGGAGCTGAATGTGATGATAGAGCGCGATAGACAGGGTTTCTCAGTGAGAGCAAGTGCTTTGCGTTATAGCTCTTCACCTCTTTCCTTGTACACATTAGTGCCGTAGCGCCAGCAAATGAATTCTTCTCATCCTCTGGAAGCCTTCTCAAAATCCGATGTTGTACAATAGTTAACCAGTCATTATATGTCCAGGCTCCATCCCGAGCATGCAGCAACACAGATCGAAAAAGACCTTGTTCCATTGATTCCCCTCCCTGACGCATACTGACTTGTAGCCTAATAAAAGTTGAGAATTGCTGATAGAGGAAATAACCTCTGTCTTGCAACAGGCGGTTGCAGGGTTTCCTCGGAGAATACCAGCAGGATTAGGCTGAATATAAAGAGGAATATCCATGACTGGAGGTAACTGTGCAAAATCTCCCATAAGGACAATATGAATACCTCCAAAGAGCCTTCCTACTCGGTCTGGAAATACTACAGCAAGCCTGCGTTCTATTCGTGCCAAGAACCTCTGTCCTATCATAGACTTCTCATCAATGATAATAAGCCTTATATGTTGACACTTTGTTTGTAGAGTAGTGATACGTGAAGGGCTCATATCATCTTCATCAGTAGTACCTACACTCATCTGTAGCATCCCGTGTATTGTTGCGCCACCAACATTATGTGCTGCACAGCCAGTATATGCAAGAACAGGAAGGACTTCATCGGTGCCGCCGGCCCGGTCTGCATAATCTCAGCCGTAACAATCTGAGGACTTGAATAAGGTAGGATTTACCTGAGCCTGCGGTTCCTGATACAACCATGAGGAGTTGATTATTGTTATTAGGATTTTGATTCCATACTAGCATGATCTTATCGTAGGCAATTCGCTGCTCTCGGTTCAATGATTCTGGTAGTAACTCTGAAATATTAGACTCAATAGGATAGCTCTGTTTTATTTGACGAATCCAACCAATGCCATGAGTAATATTCGCATAGCCACCAAACATATCCAAGTCTTTACTCCAATCATGCTCAATATCTTGAGGTCTATGACCAAGTTGCCTTAGCATAGTATCAATATTGTCATTCCCATTGTCATCTATATGTTCTTGATGAGGCCGTACACCTGCTATATCCATCCAATCTTCTGACTCAAGATTATCAGTAGTATAGTCCGATTCAAAATCTGAGTCATGTCCATCATCTAATTGAGCCCTAAGACATTGTGTATTTAGCATACTGCGGAGCTGTGCAGGAAGTTTTTCCATAAAAAACTGCAACCGCATAGTCCAATCCACATCATCCATACTGTTTGCTAGATTTTCATTATCTCCAATAATTCCAGTAAGTTCAGACAAGCGTCTAAATGGAATGTAGCGTAGTAAGGTAATCCGACAAAATAAGGGGTTTTTCTTATCTACCGGAGGATCTGGAAGAACTCTTATGACTCTGGTTTTGCGTTCTCGAGGTCCTTGCTGAACCCAAATCTGTCCACGAAATATATGAGAACGTAGAAGATCATCCAAACATATTTCATCTAAATCAGGCTGTCTTGAGATATATTTCTGTAAAATACCCTGACCTGGTATTACTTCTGCACCATCTTCAGCCTCCTGAAGTGTACGCATTGTAAGTGGAATAAGTGTAGTATTGAAAAGATTCAGTGTAACTACCTTCCATGATGAGTGTATTAAACTCATCCCTTGTAATATGTGGCAGGCTTCTTGTGCTGAAAAGTCCCTTTCTATTGCAAACGAATATAGCATACGCTTAAAAAGCAATTGAGCTGAAGAGTCTTCATTGCATTTTGCTGCTGCAGTACGCATAACAGTTTGCAAATTTGTTGATGAGGTCTCTGCTTTGGAAGCATATTTAGCAATATAATTAACTACAGCATCCACACTTAAGACTGCCTGGAAATCTGTATTTGCCCTCCATGCTTGTAGATATAAAGGATTATACTGATTAGTATCAAGGTCATCTTCTGATCTTTTTAGATTCAGGACCCATCTGCCTGGCCGCTCTGGATTCTGACGAATTTTTATTGTTTCTTGAGGTGATGCAGGAAAATGAAATCGGCAATGTAAGGTTTGATTATCTAATGCCTGACCACGTTTTCTGCGTAAACAGTAAGACCCGCAGGTGTGTTTTTGTACACGATTGGCAAGATATGAGAGATCCAAATCCAGGTTATTACTGAGAGGAAGATTGTATTGACATGGGTGCTGTAGTGGAGGATGTAGGCCTTTTACTGGAGTATCAACCCTGAATTCGATTGTGATCCCAATATGATTCTAATATCAAGCGATCTTCTTCATTATCTAAAGCTAAAGAAGTCAATGAAGGCGCTCCATTAATCCAGATAAATCCATGGAGGTGACCTGATCCTCGGAACTGCCATTCATAACGAAACCAATAATTGGTAACCTTCATAGCTGGATGCTTCATTATAATCTTTTGTAGAAATATATTGAAACGCTGCACTAAAAACTGACTAGCTATCTGAGGGTATTGTTGTAGGTTGTAATTGCAGCCGTATAATAGCCTCTCTTTCAGGAAGTATGTTGAGATCTACTATCGGCATCCCTGATAACCGTGATTTTTTTTCTTCTATTATTCGATGGAAATCCAACCAATGAGTATCTGCTGCACTGAATGTCACAAAAGCATGTGGACAGGATGAGCGGACTATCGATGATAACTCTGATCTTTTGTGGTTCCAGTAAGGTGCTAACCCAGGTATACTTGCGGCGAAACGACATAATCTTTGTCCTAATACCCCCAAAGGGTTCTCGACTTCTTCACGTAAGTCCTCAACTGTTACAGTCTCAAAGTGCCCTCTTTTAACAAAATAACTTGCTGTAGCACTCAAGGACCAACGATATTTTGTATTCAATGCAAAGAAGATGAATCGAGGGTCATTTGCAAATCTTCCATCATGATATCTTGTTAGATGGCCAAAATAGTCTGTTAGTGTAATAGAACAGGGCCTGGAGGCATGGTAATCTGCAGCACCAGAAGGAAAAAGTCCTGGAAATGCTTTAGCAATATAACCCTCCTCTTGAAATTCGTTGACCGGAACAGCCTGTACTATTGGGTATAGTACTTGAGGAGGATATCGTTGTGAAGCTGGCCGCTGTTGTAGAAACCGTTGTAAAGCTGCACGTTCATTAATAGTAGTTTGTCCCTGATGAACTCCAGTCTCTGTCTGATCGGATTGTTCTTCATGTTGGAGCCCACTTTCCATTCCACAGTTCCAATCCTCATCTAGCAATAACTCGAACTGTTGTTGAGATGATAGATTCTCTAGATTATTGACATAGGCATCAAGGCGAGCAATATCTTGTACAACATTACGGTACTAACGATTGTTGTTACAGAGATATTGTATCCAGGCTCTGATTCTCCTAATATTAATATCAAAATCCTTTAATGCTTGAGGTTGTGGTGTCTGTCTACCCTCTCGAACTCGTAGAATAATAACAGGAATTTCAGAGAGTAACCGAGGTATAGTTTGAAAGAGTTCCGTGGGATCTTGGGGGAAATTTATCACGTGAACTTTACCCCCTTTATATTGGCCATATCCTCGCACCTTATACACCCGTATAACAGGATGTACTAATGCAAGCATCATAGCTTCTATAGGGCTGAGTTTTCCTTCTGCGAGTAGAGCTTCAGGTATATTACCAGGAGACATTTCGTTTTGTACACTAAAGGTATGTATACCAATCCAACCTTTATTTACTCTTTCTCTAAGACAACGCTCACAGATAGAGTTTCCATCTACCTGCTTTATCTTCATAGCTAATCCGGCTTCTTCACATATGGAGCATTCTGCCAAGCCCATATTCGATAATTCTTGAGCGAAGTTCTGGAGTAAACTGCTAGTTGTCTCCTCATAAATTCTGAGTTGGATGTTACGCTGTCGTTCTTGTCGTTGTTGTCGTAGTCGTTGTCGTTGTTGTTGTTGTCGTTGTTGTTGTCGTTGTCACTGTCGCTGTTGTCGTTGTCGTTGTTGTTGTCGTTGTAGTTGTCGATGTTGTAGTAGTTGTTGTTGTCGTTCTTGCCGCTGTTCTCGTTGTTGTTGTCGTTGTTGCTGTCGTTGTTGTAGCAAGATTTGCTGAGCAGGCAATTCCAGTGGATTTTCAATCCTAATGTTGAATCTGTTAATAGCGGTTTCTAGCATAAGGTATAATATCTGTCATGTGTACCTGATATCCTCTAATTGGTCTATTGGTTGTTGCTGTCGTTGTTGTAGCAAGATTTGCTGAGCAGGCAATTCCAGTGGATTTTCAATCCTAATGTTGAATCTGTTAATAGCGGTTTCTAGCATAAGGTATAATATCTGTCATGTGTACCTGATATCCTCTAATTGGTCTATTGGTTGTTGCTGTCGTTGTTGTAGCAAGATTTGCTGAGCAGGCAATTCCAGTGGATTTTCAATCCTAATGTTGAATCTGTTAATAGCGGTTTCTAGCATAAGGTATAATATCTGTCATGTGTACCTGATATCCTCTAATTGGTCTATTGGTTGATTTGAGGCCTCGATATTCTGTAATAGTTGGGTATTCTGTAATGGTTGGGGAGGCTGTACCAGTTGTTGTTGAGTAGGTTTCTGCTGCTGTCGCTCAAGCTCTTCTCGTCGTTTACTCTACAGATTTATATATAGTATTAGCTAAGAGGTCAATGAATCCAATAAAATAATTGAAAAACTTCCCGTTAACCTAACAATGCGTTTTCCAACCCTGCAGTGATCACAGGTCCTCCATCTATCACCTGTTGGTGTAGATGTCCATGCTTTTGGATCGAAAGGTGTTCGACACCTTGAGCAAGCAACAGGATTGATTTGGTGCGAGTTCATGATTAGCGCTTGAAGCTGTAGTTTGTGCTAGCGAGTGAGAGTGAGCGAGCGAGCTGGTAGGAGAGCGAGCGAGCTGGTAGAAGTGCTTGGTGGTTAGCACTAATCACGTGGCTGCCCTCTAATCACGTGGCTGCCCTCGCCAAGAATGTGCCAAGACCATCGCCAAGATTGCGTTAGCGTGCAAGATGTCTAGTGAAATAAAAACAAACTTCGTTCCAATTTAAAAATTGGCAACTTCGTTGCCAATAACTACCATGGGACAACTTTCTTAAAAACTACATATACCAGACTTGAACTCCAACCTTATCGGTGGTATAGTTTTGGTCCCCGAACCCACCTAAAATTACCACTGCGAGGCATGCATATACATAGAATCGGCAGTTCCGTTTTCTGAGGGACGGCTGACAATAATTACAATAATTTACATCCGTGATTCACGGCTTTTGCATTTGACCTTCCACGGCATAGGGCTTTCCCATGGCGATCGGCTTCGCTAATGCAGATATCGGATAGATCCTTCCGATGGTATACAGTTTGAGCAGTCACAGGAATATAAGGAGTATCTAGGATGAACATTTTAGGAAATGGGAGCAGTGCCTTTTATCCACGAAGATATAAGCGAAGGACAATGCATAGTCTTGTCTGCTGCTGGAGTGCACTCCCTATGCTACCACCTACGACTAGAAAGACGTTACACGACCATCAAAAAGAATATAAATTGATGCATTGAGCAATATAGAAGTGCGACTAACAATACTCATCCAGATTGCACTGTTCCCAATGCTGCTCCATATGCTATTCGCCCTCTGCTCATTTACGCCGGGCCTTGTCAACAGAATGGCACATACCTTCCAAACACCCCCAGGCCTTTGGATAACAAATTCCGAACTTTGACCCGAAAGGCTTGCAGCAGTTATATTTCCCCGTGCAAAAGTCACAGACAATGGGTGCATCCTTGGAGCATTGGTCAACACGCATATACCCTCCCTTGCGCAGGTAAAACCTAGCTTACAATACTTGCTTTGCCGGATGTCTTTGGATGCACACTCACTACGGGAGGCTTGAGGTGGTATTCCGCAGCTAGGTAGTACAAATTGCAAGCTTTCGGGAACCTTACCTTAATGGCACTCTTGCATATCATAGAACCCACTCCTCATACCGATATACGGTATCGATATAACATCAGAGGCTGCCGTATTTTGGAGCCTAGTGGGATGCAGCTATCCAATTGTCGTACATCAGTACCCTAAGTGCCCCACGAAAGGCCGTTGAGAGGTGGACTTGTCGGAATTTGAGTCCATAGCCTCCAGCTTTGTAGGTGGTTTTACTCCAAACAGTTATGAGGTAGATTCGCGATTTCGTATACATAGCGGCATGATTAATTGGGAAATATAATATTATATCTATAGGAGGGGCGCCGAGACATATCGAACATCGGTTGCATGGCTATAACCAAAGGTATGATCAGGCATTGTGCAGTAATTTGTGTTTATATCTGCGGCACGAACCCGCTCACTCAGAAGCTTCTTTTGGATCATGGGGTATATAGGAATGTGGATAAGCGGTAGTGTCGCTTAAGGACTGAAAATTTAACACTACAAAGCCTCAGGATCATGATTTTGTTTGGAAGAATAGGCAATAGCTACAGAAGACGTAAACGCTTGATATATATGCATTGAGGGGATATTTGCGGAAGTTTATCTCACACTCCCCTTCCACCTCCTGCACCAAACTCATGCCAGGAAAAAGTAATCTTGTTATATATCTAGCACTGGAGCAAATGAACCTTTCGGAAAGAGCAAATATGGTAGAGTCTATGCACAATCTTCCAGGGATTACTACATACGGCATCTACTTTGAGATTCCTCGCCTAAGGGCTGTTATATATTTGTAGAGCAGCTGTCGAATCTCGAGTACTTGTAGCTTCCTGTAAGAAGATACCCAATTTCCATAAACATGATTTTTTTTCCGTGAAATGACAATGACAGGTTTTGGTTAGTGAATTCATATACAATACTTTTTGTTTTTTGTGCGCGAAAACCGAAACAATTTGGGTAGCTACCGGAGTAGCCAAAGACACTGGGATTCTTATAACCACCAGCCATTTAGCAGACTAATTAAAAGCTGTCCGGCGATTGAAATCCGCATGTAGCCTACCGATCGGATCCAGCTTAATTTGATTATTTCTATGTATACTTTGCACCTTGTGCCAACCAGACTAACTTTGCAGTCCCCAGTCTCTCTAGGCCTCGCTATACTAATTAACTAATTATAACACTGCTACCAAAATCAAGACTAACCGCGGCTGGTAATGTTAGCTACTATTGTATATGATGAACAGCTTGGCTCAGGGAGTTTTGCAAGCAAGTATCTTAGTAGTCTGGTTGGCACAAGCCGCTCGTAGAGCGGTATCTTAGATAGTCGACGTCGATCCGAATCGGGAACTGCCGTTTATGGAAGACTCTTGTTTCGGCGTGCCTCATTCGGTTAGTGGACTACTCGATAACAGCAAATACAGTTGCCAACCAGACTAACCGAGGCACGTCAAAAGATGGATTGGCGCCAAGCCACATACATTTCAAATTGAGGAATATGTAGACTTTCGCTGTGTGCCTCCGTATACTGTACTATGTATATGTATTCAATTAGCTCAGGGCCTATAATTACGCCTGTTCAGTTATACACTAGAGAACACCACCACACGAAATTCTTTCCAAGATTGCTCTCTACCAGAGGCCGGTGCCCGCCAGATAGTCTCATGCCAAGACCCTACTGCTAAGTTGTTCTGACGAACGCAGTGTGCGCCGTTCTAGTGATGCCTGAAGGGCTGGGGCTAGGTCGTATCAAGCTTATGGGATAACTGCTTCTCATGGAGGATCGCGTCATTGATTTGCAAGTATGTTGATTTGCAAGCATGTATCCGAAGGTTCGGAAGTCCATGCCTTGGGCTATGTCATGGGGGCTCATAGGGGGGTTAGGACGCCCCCGATATGTTCTATATAGAAGGCTCCTGGTATCTAGATAGAAACGGCAGAACCCAAGCACTGTCTTGATTTTTCTTCGAAATCTACTTCTCTATTTCACTGCTCACTCGCACCCAATTCTTGCTGTGCTCGCTACGCTACGCCACTCTCCGTCATCTCTTAGCTCGCTAAAGAGCCCTTGCCCGCTAACACCAGCCTCGCTAAGCTCTCTGTTTCGAAGAAGGCTCGGACTAAGAAGCCCGCCCCTTAGCGGGCAAGGGCTCTTTAGCGAGCTAAGAGATGACGGAGAGTGGCGTAGCGTAGCGAGCACAGCAAGAATTGGGTGCGAGTGAGCAGTGAAATAGAGAAGTAGATTTCGAAGAAAAATCAAGACAGTGCTTGGGTTCTGCCGTTTCTATCTAGATACCAGGAGCCTTCTATATAGAACATATCGGGGGCGTCCTAACCCCCCTATGAGCCCCCATGACATAGCCCAAGGCATGGACTTCCGAACCTTCGGATACATGCTTGCAAATCAACATACTTGCAAATCAATGACGCGATCCTCCATGATCCTCCATGAGAAGCAGTTATCCCATAAGCTTGATGGCATTCGTCAGAACAACTTAGCAGGTCTTGCTTAGCAGTAGGGTCTTGGCATGAGACTACCCACCAGACTACAAAATTGCTAATAGTACTTGAATTAGATAACAAAAGTGAGAAAAATAAAGAAATGCACGCTTGTGGATATGAGACATAGATTTTAACACGGTCCCAAATTGCATAGGGGTATATGAGACCCAACAAAGAGTCACTTTACGCAATGCCACCAAATCGACATTAAAAGAAAAAATAAACGTTATTTACCTTCCCCTCCCGTTTATCTAGCCGCTCGAATCTCATCTGCGGGCTCCACTCTCACCATCATCGGCACCACCGCAGCCCCAGACTTACATGTCTCCTCAACGGGTAACTTCCTCTTCATCTTCTCCTCCCTCAACTCGTCCTCCTCCTCATCCAGGATGCCTCTATCTAAAATGGCCTGCACCTCCACCGAGTACCACCCCCACCCCACCGCAACCCCCAATATCCCCAAAATTACCCCCGCACAAATATCAGCCCCCCCATGCATCAAATCCGTATACCTCGTCGCAGAGATATACCCCGCCGTCAAAACCGGCACCACCGTCGCTACCAACGCCAAAATCGATCTTTCTTTCCCCACTCTCACCTTCCTCCTACTTCCCAAAGCTCCAAATACGTACGCAAGGAATAATGACAGATACCCCAACCCCGCAAACGAGATACTTGCATGCCCGCTGGGAAAGCTTCTCCAGCCATCTTGTAGCGCCCCGCGGGAAACTTGTTTCAATCCAGATCCACCCGTAGTGGGTTTTACTATGACGTCGCTGTAGTAGTTCTGGCAGACTTCCCATGTGACCATTCGAGTTCCACTTTCATCGCTGGTGCCACTTAGTCCGTAGTCGGGAAGTGTGTATTTGGATATTATCTCCATGTCTTGGATTACGCCACCACAGCGACCCCAGAAATCGGGCCGTTGTTTACCGATTACATTCTTGAGAAGGTTAGTAGCAAAGAGTGTTAATGCTAGGGAGAGCAAAAGGCCGAGGATATACGTATTTGCAAGGCGGAGTCTTGGGCGGTAGGTTGGGGCTTTGCTGATATTCGCTCCTCCATAATTGGGGAGTGGAAGACGGACGACAAATACCATAAGAAAGAGGATGAGCAGGAATGGGACTGCGAGAGAGACGATCATGACCACGGCATACGGGACTGTCGAAGAGCCGTGGGGGTAAGAGAGCATTGTGGGAACACCGGAGACCAGGGAGGTGGTGACATTAACCCTGCTGGATGAAGAGGATGATGATGAGGGGAAGAGGTAGGATGGAAGAGGAAAGGGGCGGGTGCTGGGGAGGAGCCAGGAGCCGAGGGTACTGGCTATGGTGAATATTATTCTGGAGAGGAATGGTTAATTTATGCTCTGTAGAAGTGACAGATTTTCATAGACATCGATGGTAATTTCCAATACTCACAGAATAACCATCCAATCCAGCAATCTCACCACTTCGGCAAACACTGCAATACTCCCCATCCTTGAGCTGTGCTTCACAGAATTCCGACTGAACCTTCTAAGCCCGCCACTTTCCGAGCGCGAGCCGTCTTTGTCGTGAACGAGCAGTCCTTCTTCCTTCCTCGACACTTGCAACCTCTCGAGCAGGAATTACTTTCCTATTTCTATTTCTTAAATTTAAAGAAATTCACGCCACCCTCCACCACCCTCCAGGCCCATAAATTTTACCAATGAAATGCCACTCTAAGCCTTTGGGTGGCGTTTTGTGATGCAAGGTGGGCGGTAACGTCCACATGTGCAAGTGCATGTCGATCTGCGGGGGACGCGTAGAAGTGGGAGATTATTCTTACCTTAAGACTTCTCTGGCTATACCGGGCCTGTATTAGTCCAAAGAATCTGGAGCCTTGAGTGGATATACCGCTTCCCTAAGCCGAAGCTTATGCAAGGCAACATTTCAAGTATTCCCAACTTCTGACAATCATTGGCTCTCGCTTGCAGAAAACGTTACATGTCGAGTACTGGTACTCAGGTCGAGCTTCCACTAATCATGGATTGTAGCCTGACAACGCATTGCCCTCTGTTGTAAGTGCTAAAATACCAAAATCAAGGATTCAAAATGTCGGTCAAAAAAACTTGGAATATATTACGCTTACTCGATTGGTGGTGATAGACTGCCCAAACGGGGTGTGCCAAGACCTATTGTTTCATCCACCTAAACGTACCAGACTACTCATGCCAGTGCTACGTTATTTTATTAAACGGTTGTGCAATCAGACTATTCACTACAAGATTTCACCTTTAAGCAAGGAAGCAGATTTCATCTCCTTCCCCAGTACCTAAGTAGAGTGCAGCTGAGGAAGAACTGGGGGTTGAGAAAAGACCTGCTGAGCCCCATCAGGCATTCCAAGCGATAAAGCACCTATGAGGCTGGATGAGATCGCCCTATCGCTCACTTAATCACACCTCCGTGCTAGAGAGTACGGTAGAGGCCTCCTTGTATATTGAAATAACCCTACCGCTATGTGTATAAAACCAAAGGCAAACTTACCTTACTTATGTTCCCTCCCATTAGCGATGCTAAAACGCTTTCACACAATGGTACTGTCCCTTAAAACTCGCACTCCATGTATCAGAATCATATCCTTGCTAGGACGTTCTTTGCACAGTTACCATTCACTCTCACATTTTCAGCTCATTGGTTCAGATACCACGCTAAACGTGATACAGTCATTTCATCTGCTGGAATCTTCGGGTCAATTTGGAGGGCCTCTTCGTGGGAGATTGTTGGGAATCTTTTTCGATACCTATCCGCAGCGAATACCTCAAGTGTCTTCTTGAGGTCTTCTTGGCCTTTTGTTGGGGCCTCCGGTAACATGACTCCATTAATCTTCAGCTTCATCTGGGCTGGACTCGGATTTATTCGCCACAGGTGACAACTTCGGGGAAAACCCTGGGTTGGCCACCATTTGTGCTCCGTGAAAGGCAGATGCATGCGACGCACATATGTTCGCCCACCAAGAAGAAGTTCGGAAGGCCGACGTGGGCTTCATTCCTCTAGGATGTCTTGTCCAAGTTACCCTGAATTTCACCCAACGCTTGCTCATTCGCACTTGTATTGGCATGTGTTCGCTCACCCTCCGCCTCTGGTTTTTGGCATTGCCTGCCTGATAATTGCAGGATAATTGCAGCGAAACCAAAACGCCCGACCTTTCTCAAGTTTTTAATACAGAAGATATCATACGTATCACATCAGCAACCTGAAGAAGTAATTAGAGTCCTCCTTTCGGCGAGCTTCAGCTTGAATTTCGCTCTTTTGATTCCTTTGAGCAATTGAATAAGAAATCTGTAGAACTCCTTCACAGTTTCACTATTGTAAAGAATATGGTTAAAGCCGCCACTAGAATCAAGTTGCAGCTTGGTTTAAAGATTGTTTCTACATCCTCCACCAATCCCCCTTCATTAAACTTAAGCCCCTTGTAGGGAATGATTCCATATTATCTACCTGGCCTTCCTTCGAGGTTTGTGTGGTTGGAGTGGACAAGCTGCTCAACATCCACAGTACGGAAAATGGTTTGAATTCGTATTGGCTGCACGTTTCGTGGATATCGATAGTCGAAGCATGCAAAAATCTTTTGTGAGCAGACCACGTAAATATACCGAGAACCTAACTTTCAGCTCAGAAGAGTCAGTGCAGGAGATTGCTCTGTTCTATAATTCATTCATAAAGAACTCGACATAGGCAGTGTGGAGCGGGGCGCTTAGTGCTTTATGGAGTAATGAATCTGTCCATTGGTAGCTTAGGAAATCCTAGCACTGAATGTCCTTCTTTGCTCTCTTTGAGATTAGCGTCGGCTAATCACCAAGTTCGAAGTATAAACAAGTGGTTCGCATTTGATTCCCTTGCTTGTCTTGTGGAATAGAGGCCACGATAGTGAAACATTATCTAATCGACGGACGAACAATGTGGCAACATGGCCAAGAATTTTACCCATTTCACCTCACGCTTGGTGGCTTTAAATACGTGCTCGCATACAGTCCTCCTCCGAATAGGAATTCCCAGTACTTGCCAGATAGTTTCCAGCAACCAAAGGACGGATCGCAGATGCAAGTCTCCGGCTTGCTCCATGACAACACATACAAGCTAAAAACCTGAGTTACAGGAGAGGGGATGAAAAGGAATAGATAGAATACTCAGCGAAAGTAAAGTGCACCTTCACTGGTGGGGTTAGATGTAGTCGAAAATTACAGATATGGTGGCATTACTTACCTAAGTTCAGAGCTAAGCCCCAGCCTCGCAGTCCTAGAAATGATAAATTCGGCAGCTGTGAAGAGGACTACATCGGAGTTGAATCTAGAATTTTTTGATCTAAGAATGTTTAACCTGTTTGTATTAATCATACACCTGTGTGTGCCCAACATCAGATGAACCACGTGCATCATCCATCAAAGGAGCTTGATTGAGCCTATATTAGAGAATTACCCATAGAGCAGTCAGTTCTATTGTCTGGTTTCCACTACCATGGGCTCCCGACCCTTATATATAAGAGAACAGGTTGCAGAATGTGTGCCAACAATGCGGCGGTAGTACAAGATTCTGCACAACATATGACAAGCTCTAGGTATAGATGGAAGTACAGTCCAGTTATTAAACCACGGAATGAAATACAGGGACTTTATGACTTAGTTGCTATCACAGCGGTGCCACTTTCATCTCTATTACTATCATGGCCATCACTATCCCCGCCAGACTAGCCTATAATTGTCCATTCCATCATATCTGCAGACTAGCAATTTCAGGGTAACAAACTCATGTCAAATTTTAAGATTGTAACTTTACATATCAATTTAATACCAACGTACTTCCAGTCTACAAATTAAAAGGTATTTTTGTAGGAAACTGATAGATAAATGTCAATAGGTTGGTTCTTTGTCTTGACTAAGTTAAACAAAAGTTTATGTGTATGACCCTTGACAGCAAACAATCCTTTGAAGAGCTTATTAATACCACCTGGTATGTCTGAGAGGTGCTCTCACATGTATGACAATATCCCTCTTTGCAGGTTGAGAAAAGTTCACGTTAACATAATTATAACATCAAGACTAACAAAGCCTCCTGCAGCTAGTCCCCAATGAAGACCCAGCGTTGACACGATCAACAGCTTGCTGTTATTAACCCTCAGTAAGCTCGTATTTCTGAGCATCATCATCATTATCAAATCTTTCCCGAGTTTCTTGGCACGTTGGTGTCATATTGGTGTCGTCAATGAGGATTATTCGGCTCCTAGATGACATTATCAATGGTCAGATCAGGATCAAAAATTACTACCACTATATGTTGTGCCAACCAGACTACCACTATATCATTAGTTACAACTTGGTAGTACCAAACTATTGTAGTATTTAGTCGAAACCGAGATCTCTAGATTGTGCGCCACTAAGTACATATTAGCTATTGCCAAATATTACTAATCGGTTACCCTGAACCCAACTTTAGAATACTACCAGATTCTCCAGCCCCGCCGAACCGACTCCAAAATGGTTTCGATCTCAAATATAACCAGGCTAGTAAAACCGTATGGAGTTCCGAAATGCATGCGGCTTGTCCCGTGGAGCGCTCCTGAAAGAATCTGATAAAGGCAAAGGCACACCATCACGTGGCGACATAGGACGGGGATATATCACTCTGGTTTCATATATATATAACAAGCTACCCACCAAATAAATCGGTCTGGGCACGAGAACAAATCTACCCCTAGAAACTAATAATTTATATATCAGAAACGTAAAGATTAAGCAATAACTAGTTTCCTTGCCTACTCCACACTACCCTCCTTGCTCATCATCCCCAACCAACCCAATCGCTTGGATCATCTCCGTGAGGCTGATGCTGGTACTGTACAGGCGATACTGTTGAATGGGAATGCAGCTTGGGATTTTAATTTCGTTTTATTGAATGAGTACTATTATCATTAAAAATCTTCTATACTAGATGTATAGACGAAAGGTATAGAAATTCTTTTAAGCAGGGTAAGGGGATCCAGAGGGGGAGTAAGCCTACGGAACTGCCGAGGTAGAGAGAAATGCTATATAAACATCACGGCATCTTTCTATAATTATATGTATATATACATATGTAACTAAATACAGTTCTCACTGGCGGGCAAGTGAATTAATGGTATGGATTCTGGGCATCGGGCCGTACAGTTGATTAAATGTATAAGTATTGCACTCTACTGCATGGTCAGGTTCTACTGCACAACCTCTGCAGATCTATGTAGTCAGCTTACATGCAAGCCGCCCGTTTTTCTCTGATGACCAAGATGTACAGTACATATGTAGGGGAGAAACACCCTGCAACCAGAACTAGAAACACTCTATGCCGATCAATTTCCCGTGAGAGTACTAACTCCCGTACACGGAACTGCCGTGATAACCAAGATATCCGTTGAGGCAACTGCCGCCAGTGATCAACTTCATATTAATGAGTTTCTAATATTCCATGCAAAGGGTCGCCAGTTGCGTGTGACACCGCACTCAATATCCATGACCCCACATGTATTATAGTATTTTACTCATATATTGTTACCATGGTAACCTCCAAAAAAAGAAAATAGAAAAAAAAGAAAATAACGCCCATCCCGTCTGACGAATCCACTAAATTACAACCCCATAGCAAACTGGTATCCGGTCCACAAAGTCAACCCCAGCATAGGCAACTGCACAATCAGCGCAATAGCCCCCTTATACCTTCCCTGTCCAGTGCTGTTATGCGGGGAGTTCTTATATCCAAAACCATAGAGCACCCTCCCCACAATCCAGGCAACACCCATAGCAGACATGGCAATGGGGTACTTCAATCCACCAACCAACATACTCCCCATAAAAATTGGAAGCTGCTCAAGGAAGTTCTGGTGTGCACGCTGAGCGCAGTTGAAGGCGAACTTAGCGGGGTCCTTGGAGGCGTCTTCTTGGGTGGCATAGGCGTTTGGGTAGTCGACCTTTGCGGCCTTGCGGGCGGCGCCGGTCAGGAAGGCGTGGAAGTAGTTGAGGAGTATGGAGCCAGAGACGGTGGCGAGGACGTAGCTGTGCGGTGGAGTTAGTATCTGTGGTTCTAGGGAGTAAATCAAGTGGAATGAAGGGGAGCTCTTACCTATATTCTGGAGGAACAGCCAGGGCAGACATTTTTGCTGGTGTGTGGAGTGTAGTGGTGATTGCAATTGCTAGTGATGCGATGGAGAATTGATGTGGGGCTTGCAGATATATATACTGTTCGAACTAGCCCTCCATATCAACTACGTTAATGCGCTTTATTACATATATTCTCCCTCGAAAATCAATCGACGACCTTCGGTGATATTCGATACCCCTGGTTGTCCTGCAAACCAGACTACTCGTATACCCCCAAGTCGCCGGAGAAACTACCATACCCCGCGGAGGAACTTTTGCGCCGTAGCTCCACTTACAGCCCAATCTACCAAGGTATATTGGCGAGGTGGAAGACGGACAGCCCGACTTGGCACAACACCCTCTGCCTTCTTAGTCTCTCTCGTAGAGACTGCCTTCTATCCCAAAATACCCAAGTGCCAACATTAATAATCATGATAAACGTCCTGGGCTATCCGGAGTTTGGGATTGAAAAAACTCCGTAGGACCTTACGAGGCACCACTCAATCCTGAAACCTTGGCTGTAGTACGCGCCTGGCATCTAATGTCAATTTGTCAGCTGGTGACCTTTTAATGTCGGGTTAGGAGAACGATGTCCGCTACCTGTCAGCCTATGTAAATACTACTCTCTTGTTGGTCTAGTTGCATGCTCTCTTATGGGCAGAATCCAAAGAGAAGCAGCGAGACCGCGAGCCCAAGAGCTACTCGTGTATTTCGCCGAAACATATTGTAACGGTTTATCCGCAGTTCGGAAATGGCTTGCTTGTCGAGTAGTTCGGTTCCCAACGCCGATTCGAAAGCGTAAGGGGAGACTTGTGAAGTTCTATGCCGCAGTTATCGAGACAATGGAGCCCTTCCCACGGCCGCAACCGTTCAGACATATTTATGGGCCTGCAGACCGTATCCCCCATTCAAATGAGTAAAACTACCCCAGGAATTCCGTGATTGCTCAGCTCGCCATAGCAACGGTAGATTTTTTTTTCTTTTTCTTTTAGTGTCAATACTCACATACGGCATGAGGCCATGGCAAGGTATAGCAACGGTAGATGACGTTAAAGTGCCCTTCGCCATCACATATGGTACTCTACTGTCTTTTCGGCTCACCAGCCAAACTCCCCAAAATAAATTTACGTTTTTATTTCATAGGTTAGTATTACTCCACCTCTGCTTTATTTTGGCCTAGTCTCGACTGGCTAAACGAGCATTTATTTTTCCCTGCAGGCTTGCCCAAGAATACAACCAGGAGAGATCTTTGGTGATGTGTATCACTGAGAGGCAGAGACTTAATGCCTACATTTCAAGGGTTGCAGTAGATCGCCCACACCTGCTCTGGGATTCCATGCGGAGATCTGACCATTTATGGTGATAATCCAGCGCCAGCCCAACGGCCGACCCACTCGGTTGCGGTTCATCTTTCCGAAAATAGCTTCTTCCGCGATCAACAGAATCTATCCCAGGTCAAAACGGTACACGTATGACTGTCTTGCACATATTGGATCTGGGAGGCGAGTCGCCACCGCAATCTGCATCTGGTAATAGGCTCGTATTTGTGTTTCCGGAAAAGCGCAAAGAATTGTCCAATCATTTAAGCTACCCATCAAATAAATCAGTCTGGGCACGAGAATATCCAATCACCTCATGCAGATCCATCGTAGTTATCGTCGCGTTAAAAATAAAAAGCATCGAACCCCATCATCGCCTTGGAAAATGCATTGAGAAGTCGCTCTTGGCTCCAAGAACTCAACCCCACGATTTACCTAATCTGCTCAACAACAAATGCGGACCCTGTGCATCGTGAGCAGTTGAAATGGCGTCAACTTGTATCAACTGATACGAGTACCCTCGGGCTTGGATTAGTACCCGGTCCGCCCCTCCTATGGAGGGGTCACGCAACCAGACTACCGGTCCGCTGGTGGTCGTTCGGGTGCCCGCCAGACTATGGCCTTTTTGGTTTCTGAAGACTTTTCCCCTAGTTAGCTACGAGGGTCCCCAGGGAACTTGGATTGATCAATGCATCCTCTGACAGCTGATTGAACGTTTATGTCACAGCAGCACTGCACGATAATGTAACTCAAAACGGCACCTCTAACAGCGGCTTCGGGCAAAAAGATCCATATGAAACAATGTCCGAAGCCACATCCTACGTAACTGGGCCTTTGACAATTCGACTGGGTACTGTAGCGAGACACCAGGCACTAGGGGGAAACCACGTGCAAAGCAAAGTTCGCTTTGATCGAAAGGCTTAAGCTCGTGCAAGGTTGTATGGTAAATATTGACATGACAGGTCAAGCCTCAACCCTCAAACCAAAACAACTCGTCAGGTATGGTCGTAAGAAGTTAGTTTAGGTACCATTGCGTATTGAGTCTCACCGAAATTAGACGACCAGCTCGATCTCCACGACCCAGACGTGGCTAATATTCACAACACGTCCAATGAACCTCTTGCGGATTACGTCCAAGGTCAAGTCATGAAGGCTGGTGGTACCTTTTGGCTGTGCATTGTCTCACTTGTTGGATGCGCAATGCCGTATCCTTCCCTCCTCTGAAACCCAAGATTTCTTTTCCCTTCACGAGCCCCAAATATACGCGTATCAGTGGGGGTAAAGGTAGGGGTGGGTAGCCTGTTGGTGGGGTCTTGAATCCAGCAAAATGCCCCTAGCAAGTATCCTGCATGATAAGAGAGATGATAAGTACATACGAGTACGGCACTGTGAGATGAGTGGGCGGGGATTACTGGCAAAGGCGAGATAAGCCAACATGTCAAGCATCAAGCATCATCCTGTTGCTTAATGTCCGTTTGCTCTGCTCTTGCTTCAATTTCCCTTCGCCGCTGCTTCCACGGCAAAGAGGAGTTTGTGATTCGGTTTGTTTTTCAAGAGCAGCCTTCCCTCAACGGTACAAATCGCTATATAGTTTTCCTCAACGACACAATCGCTATATAATTTTCCTCAACGACACAATCGCTATATAATTTATTTTTCTGCGGGAGACAGGGTTGAGACGGTGAATCGACCGGGTTTGCCATTTGGGAACGGATAGCTTCGCGACGTCATTGGATATCTCCTGTCGCTTCTTCAACGCTGTGACCGGGGGACACGAATCCGTCGTATACAGCACTTACCAGAACTATCAGCACAGCCCACAGCCTCTTCTTTACCGTCCGCTTTCTGTTTGGTGCTCCCGCCTTCGCTTCACATTCGCTACCTTCGCTCAATCGGTTTTGTTTTAATTTATCTCCGTGCCTGGTGTGTGCGTTGTGTGTATATCTCGTCAACAGGGTTATTTTTCTAGCCTCAGTATTGATATTGGGAGCATTCTCCAAAGTAGTCTTGGGCTCTATAGCAGCTGGCGTTCCATTATTACTAAGACCTGAGATATCGCCTCTCTGTCTAGATCAGTTCAGTTGAATGCTTGGGCCTGGGGCGGTTGACCTGATTCAATTTGCAAAGGTATGTATGAACTCAGTCTCACTTTGTTCTACTTTTTCTATGTTTTCCATGCTCCCGCCGCGGTACGGCTCTCCTTGCAGTTGCACTTTCCGTGGAGTGCACAAAGAGCATATTCCAACAGAATTGTGCGAATAAGGAAAAAGATTGCAAAAGCGGCAGCACTGCCCCAGTGCAACCCAGAGATGAGGTTGTGGTGGCTCTACATTGTGGTGTTTGACCCGAACTCCTTTAAGCTTTCCCCTCACATTGAAGCTGGCACGCGAGCTCACTTATTTCATACAGCCAATCCACACCGGCAGCAGCCAGTGCTTTTGTATACAGATTCTAGAGTTCTCTCCGTGGGCAGAAGCAGAAGCCTTCAGAGCAGAAGATAGGATCACAGCATCGTGACTTCGACGCTCGCTTTCTTCACACATCCCCACGTTTCTCCTAGCTTCCGGCATTGAGTGCATTGGACACGGCATTCGTATTCGGCTCTGTCTCATCTCATTTCCGCCGGCATCAATAAAGGAGAGAAGGTGAAACTGGTGGGGGGCAAACATCCACCCCGAATATTATAAACAGCCAGAAGGGCTGCATTCAGACATTACAATGCCTAGTTTTCTATCCCGGAGCTTTTCTGGAAAAAAGAAAAAAGAATCTCAAAAAGCCTCCGAGAGCATCGGCAACCCCGTTCCATCAAGTCCATCAAGGTTCAGGATCCTTCCGTCGAGAAGCGCTTCTCGTCCTCCAACATCGTCGTCTGCAGTCGACGCAGGCTCCTCAAAAATGAGAGGTCTGTTGTCCCGAACGCCTGTACCATCCAGGGCCGGGAGTCGAGGTGGTGAAAGTAACCAAAATGCTGCAAGCAAGCCATTGTCGCCACCAAGTGGGGCTGTTGACAGAGGTGTGGTTGGTTCCAGAGTCCACGATCGCTCCATTTCATCTGGGAATACTAAACCCAGCCAATTACCAGTGCCCATCAGTGGGCCTCCGCCGCAGCGAGTCAATTCTCCACCAAATCCCCAGCGTAGTCCATTCCAGGCCGATCGACCAACATCGCCATTCCCGCCCAGTCGTACTTCACAGCAGGATTATCAGCAACAGCTTCGTAAATCTACGGCCTCTCCTCCAATTCCATCTCGAGGGCCTTTTCGCGGACCATCCCCATACTCCTATGGGCCGTTACAAAACCACAACCAGTGGCCCGCATCCTTCAACCCAATCAATAACACAGAGAATTTTAGTATGGTAGACTTATATTCTCGTCAAGGCTCACCTGCACTCAGAAACCCGTCGCAGAATTCTACCCGCACTTATCCACGAAGTCAAAGTATGACAAGCGAGCTAGGTCATTCACCGGAGGGACTTGGGGATGGTGCACCACCTTCTTCCCGTAGCTTTAAGGGTTCTCATTTAGAGTCTGGTGAAAAAAGAAGGTATGAAAATACCCCGCCAGTCGTCATCTTTGAGAAAGCACACAGGTCGCTAAAACCAAGGTGGAACTTAGTTCTCACAATATAGGAAATAGTACTAATATCAATAGCGTGATGCTTGAAAATGGAGGACCTGGAGGACCTGGAGGGATGAGAATGGGGATGGGTATGGTGGGATTAGATGGAGTTTTGAATCCCAATATTGGCACCGGGAATATGCAACGGAGAGGGGGAAACGTACCCCCAATTCCACGAATTCCAAGTAAGCGTCCTCCATAGGACGTGTAGAAGGAGGCAGGAAAAATTTACTGACTTCTGCAGGCATGTACAAACCTTCTGCACAATCTGTGCGTAACCAGAATCAAATGATGAATTCAAGCAATTATTCACAGTGTCCACCTGCATTTCGGAATGGAAAGCCTCGGAACAGCCAGGGCCGACTGTCTCCTCAATTTCCCGATTTTGAGGGACCACCTCACTACGCAATGGGTCGAGGGCAGCCACCGAGGATGCAAAGTCCTAGACCCCTCCAACCACCCCATCGTTCTCACTCAACTGGGCTAAGAGGCCCTGATATGGGGCCACCATCTCAAGACCGGCGTGCTCTAAAAGGGATGAATGAAAATGTTAATGGTCATCCTAACTCAGAAACGGCTCTCTTGCCAACTCCGGATAATTCATCCGCTGAAGATAGTGTCAATCCTAGCAAAAAACCTGACTTGCAACAACCACAACAGTCCACGATACCTACTGCGCTACCCACACCATCATTGACACCAACGCCACCATCTCGCTCAAATTCTAATGAGGATCGGCAGAATAGTGATGCGGAAAGTATGCACGACGAGGCCTCTGAGATACCTAACAGAAGCGGACCTCCTTCGGAAGCAAATTCAGAACGAACGTATAAACCCTGGCAAGAAAATGGACAAAATCATGGATATTTCCGCCGTCCTCCACCGTACCAAAGGATAGATCCGCATCATCATGGTGTATCTCCTCCTTCGCCTATCTCTGCGCCTACAACTCCTATCACGGCATCTTCAGCTTCATCAACCTACGGTAATTCGAATCATGTGATTGCACAACAGATTCAAGTATCTGTCCCGATCATGCCTGGGCCAGTGAAGGAAATTTGTTATACTAAGGATATCAACCTGGTGATGGAGGAATGTATGATGGGTCACGGTAGGACAGGGAGAGGTAGTGTCATGCGAAGAACGGCGAATTGGCAACACCAAGTGGGGTGCATGATGTGCGGTGGCTACGGAGGCCCAGGTAGGGAGGGGGGTGAATCAGGGCCAACTTTGGCTGGAAAGCATTGGCTGTGGTTGTGCAACTGGTGTGCGTTGAGGGTTTGTGCAGACTGCCGATGCACGCTCGCGAAGGAAGAGGATCACCTCAGAGAAAAGGGAGGAAATGTGGGTACACTGAAAGTTGATCTCAGAGCTTTGAGGGAGAAGATTTTAGAGGAGAAAAGGCAAGAGCAGGGGCGAAATAGGGCGGAAGCTGTTAAGGAACGTTTATCTGGGGACAAGTCTGAGAAGCTGGTGGAAGAAAAGATAAACAACCAGCAAGTGGGCAAGGAGACTCTAAGAGCGAAGGTTGAGCTTCTACCAGTGGGGATAAAAGCCCAGAAAACGCAGAATGATCTTCCAAAGAAGGTGGACGTACCCCGGGATAATACTACCTCTAAGACGATAAACCAAAGTAGAACGCATTCACCAGCATCTTTCGCAGTTCAGCATGACAGATTTTCAGCGAGGCCTGTGAATACCATTACACAGCATTCATTAGTTCTGTCCACTAGCAGCGAAGAGAGTTCCAACTTCTTCGTGGCTGCAGGTTCAGGTGTGGAATTGAATGGTAGCCAGAAAGTAATCGGACCAGCAGTCAAAGTATACAATAAGAAAACAGGGTATCCTCCCAGAGTTTCCTCCAGGGATCTTGCGACAGAAACAAAGATTGAGCCCAATGTCTCCAATAAAGAGCCAATTTTATCATCCCCCCAAACTGCAGCTGAACCAAAGCAGGCGGGAGTGACGGTTGCGCCTATGCCCTTGCCAGTTCAGACTTCCACCAAAATCACAGGTATTCCTGTTACGCAGCAGCCCCAAGCAGCGACTGTGGGTTATACACCAACACCAGCTGTGCCAGCCAAGCCTAAATCACCTGCTCGGGATCTTGGATCAGTTATTGTACCCCCAACTGTCCCGCCAAAATCACCATCTCCATCCAGACATGCTACTATATCATCCCTCCCTCCCCAATCATCCTCCTCCATGCCCCCATCCCCGATTGCCCAGGTCAAGTCGCTCATCCCAACATCTTCCACGCTACAAGCCCAGAGTAACACTGTGAAGCAGAAGCCACTTACTCCTGATTCCCCTAGCCCAGCACCGGCAGAGAAGTTCTTCCTGCCACCGCTATCGTTCGAATCGGAGGTTGGAAATAAAATTGATAATATAGTCGGTACCCGCGAATACACCGCCCCAAAAGCCCAAGCAACTCATGCTGAAGAGGCATATAAACACGAGATGGTTGGGTCATCACGCAAAGGAGGAAGGAGGTGGTACAAGGGCCTATTTGGTGGTAGAAAATAATTGATATCTGGTTTATGGTTGTATATTCTTAAGGATCTGTTGTCAGTAGGGGGATAAAGGATAACCAATGGGATGGGAAGATCTGGCTCGGTATTTGTTTCTTGTTCAGGCGTTCATTTGATACATTTGTTGCTTTGTGATATTGATCTAGTTCTTGATACCTTGCTGTGTTTGTCGGATTTGCACCTCCCATTTGTGCTATGTGTCGCTTTTAACCTAGGGCTTGGCTCGGTCTCGTTCATTTATTTTCGATCCCTCAATTTTAGTGATTTTTCTGTTACTCTGTTCGGCGATAACTTTCTGGTGATACATCATACCAATGACGGGAGTTCTTTCCCATATTCTATACAATACATCCGACCTGGGCTTCCTGCTCTCAGTTTCTTTTGTTGACTCCATATACACGCATCTATATACATACCATTCTTTTCTTTCATCCTGGTGGATATTAGGAAATTAGATGCCGGCCCGGAAACTTGAATAGGGGGTAATTTGGGGTTATTAGGCATGGGATGTAGAGTAATAGCTATATTTACTACCTAGAATTGCCAGGGGATATCCCATATTAGCAATCACGATTCTCTAAGTGTGAGCTAAGTGTGTATTTTTTCCATTCAGGCTCATTATGCATACTTCACGAGGTCTACCGAATCGCTTCGACCAGGTTGCGAGAATCAATGGTTCAAAACTCTATCTTCCTTTAACAAATGCAAATGCACCGTCTGGTCGTTTCCGCTTGCCCTATCCCCGGCTATAATCAACGATCTCCCGATCCACTATCTCCTCAGACTCGCCTAGATATTGTCCTAATTGTAATTTCATGTCTTGTTACCCATGTTTGTGCATCGTAAGGAAGGTGTGTCGAAGAGGTAACGCCTGGTAACGACTTCTCTGATCCTTTCTAGGCTTGTACTCCTCCCCTCAGCTCAGGGTGCCTTTAAGAGTCCTCCTCCTTGCATGTCACCTTCTCCCGTTGTCTTCGTTGTAGCAGCTTTAGATCCTTTCGTTCAGATCTACTTATAAAGGACAATGGGAAAGAATAGGCTTTGGATTTATACATGCCTCGTTGGATTGCATCTGAATGCACCAATCCAGCCTACTTATTCACACATTTTCCATTTATAACACCTCCACATACCTTAGCTAGCTTTTGCGCAGAAAGTACTTGAGTTTGAGCTGATAGGTAGACTACTGACCGAGTTCAGGGTAATCAATTGAAGCTTCAAATCTGGTAATCTCAATCTCGTGCTCCCCTCGCCTGCTTTCTGCGAATAGCCCTTCAGTATAGCCGATGCAAGCTAAGTGTAAACATTATTCAGTTCAACTTTGTCCTTGGGTTGATTCTATCGAAAAGAGGCTCGTGCTAACCGGACCGATAACGGCATTTTAGTTATAATGGGAGAGCTTTCAGAGTAATTACGATAGTTTCAATATCTCCAACTATATAGACTCGCGCAAGCTCGCTAACCAGACCAAAACCAGGTCAGCTCAATTCTCCATTTTTACTTACTTGCCGGTACTTGGTAGTCTTGCACTCCTGGTAGATTAAGTACTGTGCAAGCATAAATATCAGAGTACAGGCCTGAAAATCATCATAAGCAGCACTATGCACATCGTTCCAAAGATCCCTAGCTAGCCAAATATATCAAGACTACCAACCAAAACCGGGCATAGCTTCTTATTGAAGGAATATATGGTTCTATATGTCCTATATATATACAAACATATGCCTGCGTAACAGAGAGGGAAAAAGTTTAAAAAAAAAGAAAAGAAAACTGTAAAATATCTCGAAGTATTGGCAACATGGACAGGTATACGTAGCACCTATTTGTGCGCTCCCTGCGGAGGACTATTTTACATACAACTTCTCAACGCGAGATTACTTCTATTTTGGGTTTGATCTCGTAGTTGTTCAACCACACCCAATTGGGTGTTTTGCTCCGTTTAGGCCTCAACCGTAGCCATCGGCATGGGCAATAAAAGATGGGTATGAGGCTAAAATGAGAGCAGTGTTCCTACTAATGGCTATAGTCTTGCACCGCCAAATCTACAAATATAAGCCCCTTTTTATGCAGGCTCTGGGCTCTATTGACGGTATATATAGTTTCTAGTAGGTATACGTTACCCAGATCCTGCATAAAATCTGCACAGAGGCACCTCGAGGGCAATAGCAGGCTTCACCTCGATAGATTGGGATATGTATGTACTTATGAGCCGCAAGTCTAAGGTTTGCTTAAGACTACGATCTTGCCAGTCACAGCTGCAGGCCATTGATTCCTTCACATCCGCCGTTGCCAGTTATTATTGCACTTGTATATGTGGAGGCCGTTATCTCGTGGCCCAGGTTTGCATTTGAGCAAACCTCAAGGCTTTATACGAACCCGCGTATACTCGTGCAACCTTCAAACGTATCCCATAAGAGTTAAACGTTGTGCAGAGTAGTGTAGCGTGGTATGGAAGTATGTGTCAATCCGCGTATTCCATCCCGACGATTTGCAGGGACTCTCGCTGAAACGGAAGCTATGTATAACGCAACGTTACGCTTGCGCCAGGTCAGTGCCTGAAATTTACATTTTTTGGTGCAGAGTGCTGCGGCCCTTAGGTGGCCTGGTTAATTCGGATCCTTGTGCACTAAAACCGTAGAGATTGTAATTGATTGCTTCTGGCTGTCTATCGTACTCACGTAGTTAGCTTTTTTTTTTTTTTTTTTTTAAACTCAGTACTCGTATGCACAACCGTAGTTAGCTGTTGGTGATGCAAGCCAACGAGCGAGTATATATTTCGCCTACTGAACTAGAGCTCGCGCACATTATCAGCCACAAACGTCGACATAAGTACCTAATCAGCTCTCCAGCTTCGAATATGCGGCTTGACTTCGTCCTTTCACGCAGTCACTAACACTAAAATTCAATTTGGTATCCAGCCACTAATATGAAGGATTCTCATCAGATTCTCGTTCTGATCGGCACTTCCAATGCGGCTTGGGTGACCATCGGAAACAAGGGATGCCCATTCGTAGGTAATAACCCCTGAGTCGGTGCGATACATGGTAATGTAATAACCAATCAACGTATCAATTCATATTAGTTTTTTTGTGACTTATGCTGCGAGTCCAGCATCAATTAATCCCAATTGTGCACGTGAGTTAATAAGTCTTTCCTTTGTTAGTTACCTGGCATGATCCTCAATAATCAACCGCCACGTGTAGGAAGATGTAAGACTTTTTTGTATCTCCAGTGCAGATGCTTTGGAACTGGAATCAGGGGAGTGAGAAAGACAACCTAAGCAAGGTTATAGAATATCGACCCTGATGATTTAATGGAAATGTATATTATTACCATATTGCCCTAGGGCCGGTTCTATGGCTTGCTAAGACGAACTTCATATACAGCCAGTAAGAAGTATTATACTAGGTCTCGTAAAAAGAAAACAAAGTTGCTTCGACTGTGTTTTATCATTTCTTTCCTGGTATAGGCAATAAGCATAGTAATAAGGGAATGCGGTCAACACATACAAAATAGGTAAATAGGTATAGCACGCTAGAAGGTAAAAGAACCCAGTGCCAGCAAAGTAGTAGATGTATATGCGTATGTAACCAGGCCCTGTAGGAAGGTATACGTATGTAAAATGCAGATTATCATGATATCATCTCCGTGGAAAGAGATAAACTCCATCAATCCCAAAGCAATGATGGCGCACAAGGACCAAATAAACGGAATGTGCAAGAAACAGACCTGACGACCAATTATCAACGAGTCGGCACAAACACGAGATAACCAGAAATGAGAGCAAATCTAGCTAGATGAGTAGAGATGTAATGCAACACGCTAAAGGGTACCAACGTAAAAAAATTGGAGTTAGAAATAGCAAGAATGACAAATTACGCTAGTAGTGTTGAGACCATTGAACAAAACAGATGAGAGGAGTTTGGCATTCTAACATTGCAATTGGTAAGGCTTGAAAAGTCTGGCGTACAAAGCAAGCCATTCAGTCGCACAAGGGAAGAACCATATGAAGGGTTATGGCCACGGGCCACTCGGGCTAGCTCACAAGATCCAGCAGGAGACAGCTTCAGTATGGTCGAGGTTGGCTAGCTCAGTTCGTCTCCATTCCATCTCTGGACGGGTGAACCTATCCTGAAATGGGGACACGTGTGTAGCCTTCCTGGTGCTTTTTGGGGGCCCAGCAGGCCGGCTCCCACTCACCTCAGTGATCCCTTGCTCATGATCATTGAATGTCCGTATCCCCATACTGACGCTTCGACTGAGACCATCGACCTGAAAGTTGCTGTTGACACTCATTTGTGAGCTCACGCTGTCCATACTACCTTCAGTGTGGACGCTTAGTCCTGTATCAGGCCTCCACCTAGCTGATGAGGTGGTTGCCCTCGAACTAGGGTCCACCTCTGCCGTTGAAGGCCTACTTGCCAAAACATTGATCCGTGCCAGCACATCGCTTGGGTCTCCTGCGCCAGAGCATGCTCCACAGTCCCCTGAAAGTTTCCTGATATAAGAAGTCTTATTCGACCATCTTGAGACTGGAAATGACATGAATTGTACGCATGAAGGGTGAGAGGTTGATGAGGCACCGCAGTCCTGTTCGAGGATGTAGTAGGTGCATTTGCAAGATGGGTGGTGGTTGATGGAAATCATACACATGTTGAATGCTGTGACTGAGAATTCTGCTTGGTTCGTTTGATTAACCTGGTAGCAGCTTGGGTGGTTCTCGACCGGATTACGTGAATCGACGTCAAATTAAACTGGAGTGGTATAGGCCTTCAACACACACTGTAATAGCTACTCTAATCTTATTTTACAGCGTTAGCGATATTGTGGTATTGTATACGTTATCGTGCTGTACTGCTGAAGTCCTAATGCTGTTGGTATGCCGATCTGGATACTGTCGAGTAGTAAAACTCGAGACCGGTTTGCAGTGTTGACGGATCTCGACAAAGAGTCTTTGCATATTTGTTAGGACTTCGCGCCAGTAGATATGGAGATGAAGAAAATTGAAGGAAATTAGGGAATGAGAATGGTGATAAGCATTAACGTAGTTAACTCATGACTCACCATGAAAACTTCCGAAGCTACCCCTGTGCGAATCCAGCACTTGCTGGAACAGGCAGTCGACGTCGACGTTGTAGGCTTTCGTGATGTTGATCAAGTGAATTCGAATGCTACCCCGAACTCGTTTCGAACTCGGGTTGCGATAGGAAAAAGAAAAAGTTAGGAAATTAAAAAGGACGTGCGTGTGCTTTATCTATCAGGGTGTCTCCATGCTCTGTGACATGACCTGACCAATGACAACCATCCATCGGCAAGCGTTCACGTGATGTGCCGTGCGCCCTGACCCAAGGAATGGGCAATATATTTATGTATATCGGAGAGCCTTATCGGCCTGCAGAAAACCTGTACCAGTAGATCAATGCTGAGATGTGTTCTGAGATAAGGCAAAGTTGAACAAACCGCTCCCTGAGCAATTAAAGGACCAATAAAACGGAACGTCATAGAAGGTGAGTGCATATGTACTAGAAGAATTCTTTATATATATATTTATAGCTTGTGTTTTTATTGTATGTATAGCTACTGAGTGCTTAGTAGGGGAACCAAATACCTAAGTAAGTACTTGATATTCGTTATTTTACTACAATAGTAGAGACAGAACTGATTTCGGTAGCTCCACGTGACAGTTCGATGTCTATCACCAGCACAAGACCAAGACTACCAAATATTTTTTGAATATAAACAAAATCAATGTAATTTGATTTTGATAAGTACATGATATCGCCATGCAGGTGGACCCGAGATTATTTGGCTCTGGCCCTTCTAGGATAGATATCTATATGGTAGTCTGGGTTATGTATGGCCTTATGTAGTCTATTACACGAAACTTACTGAGGTATGTAGAGAGTGATTTGAATTGATACTTTGGTGCCACCTCTAGAGTATGATACGAAAATGTGACTTATATGAGGAATTCCGATCCCGTGCAGATGCTTAACTTACTTAATTAAGTAGCAGTAATTGAATAGGAAAATAGCCTGGTTGGCACATGGGAAGGCAATAACATGCCGAGAGAGAATCTTAAGAAACCTACTATAACTAACCCACTTGATGTGTTCTCCAGGAAGTGACTACCTTGAACAACATCCGATTCTCCTCTGCCAGACTAATTCTACTTAATCATTATCCGTTTCACGATACCCAAGAGCCTCCAGACCACTGCTAGGTGGCAAAAGGTTTCGTCCCCCGCCTGCATAAAGAGGCCCAAACGCTATAATTTAGAATACATAATCTCGTGCCGATCTGATTTTCTATGGACGGAGGAGTAAGACGTTCTTTATGCAGGGTGCGAAACCTTTTGCCATCTAGCTGTAAGTAAAGTACATACGTACTTAGTATGTTCATGATACCAACCTTGTTGATCTCGAAACTTCTATGCATCAACCTAGTGTCCCATTAGCCGTGCAGCAGCATTTAGGAATGCCCTCCCTGTACGTTCCATCTCGGAAAAGCTGTGATCGCATACTGCCTATATCTGCCCAGCTGGAAGAGGTCAAGCCGGATTCAAAAGAGTAGAGTGAAATCACAAAATTTGGAAAAATAACTTTTTGTGGTTGGGTTTCGTATATAAACTACCTACTCTTATGCTAGCATAACCGTATAGGTAAGAGAGATGTATCTTCCTGTGGAAGACATCTCTTGTTCCGGCAAGGATGCTACGAGAATATTAGATTTTGAAAGTGTACCAAAATACCAGATCAGGGATTGTAGGAGGTCTTTGAGTGTTACCAGAAATCAGATCAGAAGACTAGGCCTCAGATGCCGGTGCAAGCCGAGAGAAGTACTGAGGATCCCAAACGTCCAAGGAGCTTTCTCATGCTGAAATTGTAGTACCTTCTGCAATGTTTCTAGAAGAGCTCCGCCGCATTTTTAGGGCTTATTCCGCTCTTGCGTCCATCCAGACTACAGATATTACTTTTAGCAAAGCTCAGCTTACTCTGCGCTGAGGATTCCCCCTTGCAGATCACGTGTTTCGAGGCTTGAACGATCACAGAATAGCTCCTTCGTAAACAATGCTATCAGCTCCATGCAGGAATATTAATGCCAGATGCAGGTTCTAGCATGCTTACATCATATCTCTAGGTCAGACATACGACAGCTCTGCACCCACAGCAGCTTTATAAAGAAAAAAGTGAACTCACCAATGAGATAGCATGCCAGGAGGAATTGGCTATATGCAATCTCGAATACTGCATTATTGATCTAGCTCAAGCTTGGGGGAGTGGGGGGTCGGCAATTCATTCTTCGCAGACCTCATCAATTGAGCTGATCACCTCGGTGATTTAGGTCCACCGATGAAAATTCTACCCAACCAGGGTCAATCTTAGATTTGCCGGTTTGCCCTATTGGTGCGTTGCTGGAGGGCAGTCACATAGTTTGACATGCAACTGCACATTCACCTCAGCGGAATTTCGTTGTTGTCCAAGAATTGATGTTCTACTAGAGCACTTCAAGCTTGAGAGAAAAACTCAATTGTTCATATAGATCTGATTGCACAAAACTTTGCTGTACCTACTTGAAACTCTGCGCTCCACACTTCTGGTCTTAGTTCCGGACTGCGAGAGTGAGCTACCCCTGCCCCGAATTAACAAGTTTAAAAGCAGCAAGATGCACAATGTGAGATCCCTGTCATCGATTTAGAGAGTTTCATGGGTGCTCTTATTTCTTTTTCCCCTACCAACTGCAGCTGCAACACCGGAATCCAAGTTAGCTTTCTAGACTGGCTTGCACTAGCCCCCTCGGTAGAGACTTGAGTTAGCTCTCAGATACGGAGTACTAGTCTAGTTGGGCTCGTTAATCGTTTGAGTATTTGGTGAGCGCGATTGGTCAGCTCTGAAGCTAATGCGAGACACAACCCGTGCCAAGGCCTCAAGGACTTCAAAGTTGTATACTCTACATGGAAACTCTAAGCCCATCGATAGCAGAGTTCCGACGACGTGAAAACGTTGACCCGCTCCAGAAGGGCACGCGATACTTGGTGCCAGACTAGGTAGATAGTTGCTGCTTGCAAGTGAACAAGGCCAGGCTACTTAGACGCCACAGGGCTGCGATAAAACATAAAACGGGTTTAAGAAGCTCTACCCAACTTTTCTTTCTCTCAACCTGCCCCGCTGGTGTGAGCTCCCAGCAAAAATCCCACGAAATAACAATACGCGCCGCTTTTGCCGAGAATTAAATGTGGTCTGTCAGAATTGTGGATAGGACAACTGGCAACCGAGTAGGATGTTTCTCCTCCTCAATTGAGAAAAGGACCAAGCTTAAAGTTCAAATGGACCAAGTTGAAACTTCATCTGGCTAAAAACTAAATTGTGCGGGCAGACTAAGTTTGTCGCGACTCCGCTCCGAAAAAGCGGAGAACGAAAAGCATAATGTAGTCGCTACCCCGTCCACAACCCATTGAACCACGCGATATATAGTTCTGAATGCTTGAGTGGCTACCATACAGCTCTAGAGCTGGCAATTGCTAGTGAGCACAAGAGAGAAGGGCAGAAGGTAACGAATCGAGAACCACCTAGACATTGCGGCGCACAGCGTCATCGCAGCGCAGCATCGAGCCGGTTAAGTGCTGCGAGTATCGAGTGCGCAGGCAGGAAGGAAAGCTAATAGCTCCTAGCCTGGGCCTGGCTGCCTCGCGCTGCTCTCCACCTAAGGCTTAATGCAGCTGCTAGTCCCAACCCGACCTCCACAAAAAGTTGTGAAAAAAACCGCCCAGGCCCCCCAGCTCTGAACAAAACCTTTCTTCTTTCTCATCTTGTACCCACATCGCCCCCGGAACACCTCCCAAGCCACACAGCTCTTTGTCCGAATTTCCACACAACGCATCTCGGACTGTCATTCGCCGAGTCTCGAGTACGATACTACATAGCTTCCATAGCTATAGCACATTGTCATTGTCTCTCGCTAACCGCCAAATTGTCGACCTCAATAATGCCTATGGTGGGGATGGGTCGGGCGACCAATCTGCTCTCGACGCATAATGGCCAGCTTTCTGAGCACGGTATTAACTCAGCATTTGTCTCACCACTGCTGAACACCGTTGCCATGTCTGCTACCACCATAGGACAAGCAATGGGCGCAATCTCATCATCAACATCTAACCTACCTCCTACAGCCCTCCCAATACCGGCATCAATGGCTGCACCTTCCAAGCAGTTGAGGCCGGACGTCGTGTGTCCATTACCTAATCTAGATGGGTCAGCCTGCCGAAAAAGGTGCTCTGGGGTAAGTTCTTCACGTGAAGCTTTCATGGCCACAAGGCAAAGGATCATCCCTTTCGTTACGTACTGTCTTGGACTCAATTGAATTGGAACTCCTGCTAATAGCTGGCTCACTGGCATAGACCTTCGCCTACAGAAGTATTTGCGAGCACATCAGGCGGGCACACCCCGAACACTGGATACCTAAACTGCCTGCCAGTGCAGAAAGTTTTCACAAGATGATCCAAACGCCTCCACTTCCAAGGAGGATTGCTGTGTATGAAAGCCCAAGTAGTACAGGGGGAACACAGTCAAGCATGAATAGAGGCATGCCCAGGAGAACCACAACTGGTTCTGGTCAAAGATCAAGAGCAAAAGGTGAGTGTAAGTCATCTCAGTCAGAAGTTTGTTAGATGGAGAATGTTCGAGAGAATCCTAGGCCTGTGGTACTGGAGCTTACTTATAACTGCTCCTCCACAGTCCCAAAATCAAAGCCCTCTTCAGACGATCAGGATCTTCTGGAAGTCATGTCTTCCCAGAGCTCGTCCCCAGAATCACATAGCCAAGTTACCTCTTCAACCCTTGTCGAGGCCAAGGAACTGTTGGCGCACGACATTCTTCAACAAAGTGTGCCATCTGAGACTGTAAGCTGTTTCCTTTTCCTAAGTTTGGTTTCTAAACTGCTTTCCCCAGCCCATCTCGCGTGAATGACTTGCAACTGGGTAAGCATTACTACATTGTAGTGTCCAAACATGTGAAGCGAACGAACAAAAAAGCAATAAAGACATGCAGGTCCCTTGGACATGTAAATCTAGGTGTCATTGGTGGGATGACATGCATTTGCTCATAACGCTTCATGGTTACGATTGCTACTGTGGTATATACATGGTAATTGATATTTTAGTGTCCAGCTTGGGCAATTTGGGTAGAAGTATCGCTTCATGCATATGCCTACAGGTCTTGCAGACCTTGTAGTGGCTGCCGAGAGATTGCCATGCTTTGACATTCATTCTGACTAAGTTGTGACTAGGATACCGAATCTGATCATACACATTCTCCTTCCTCACCGCCCTTGTTAAGCTCGTTAACAACATCTTTTCCAACACAATCATACAAGGCTACCTTAGTTTCAAAATCCAAGTCTACTTCGTCACGAAAGAAACCATCGAGCTCGTCAGGAAGTAAGACGAAGTCATCTCCTCGCAAAATACCAGCCAGAAGGCGCACTGTCGATAAGAAAACCAGTGGCACTGCGCTGGCAGCCCTGTACTCTACACCTATTGCTAACCATTCTGATCTTACATCACTTGCTGCTGGGGTTGACATGATGGACGTTGATACCGAATCGACACCACGGCAGCGCCACGTATTCACTCATGGGAATGGTGACTTTCGGAATGGGAGTAGGCAGGCAGACAGCGAGAATGAAATGGATTCTAATGAAGTTGGCTTGATCTTGGGCTCTATGAGCATAGCACCGCAACGCGTGTCAGATGCACACCTTGGAGCACCACAGTTGCGAAGGGCCTTTTCTTTTTCTGTGGGTGACCGTAATGGACCGGCCGCAGTGGCTGTTGGAGTACGAACAAATCGCGGCCTTTCACTGAATACTACAATCTCTTTTGAGCCTGATAGACGGAGTCTTCCAGTGGGTCCTATGTCGGCTGGTAGCGTCAGAGGTAGCGTGCCCACCAGTGGATCGAGGTGGGATGATTTGCTTGAGGCTGCAGGTGCGGCGGCCGAGGAGAATAAGGTTCCAGTAAGTCTCTCCTAGAGGTTCTATTGATATTGTTCTAATAAGTATTGGCAGAAAAAATCACCCTTACTCTGTCAATCCGTCCTCCTCCCTCACGTATCTGGAGAGTCGTATGCCCCTCGACAAAACATGAACCCATATGGACCTGACCTTCCAGCCCCGTTGAAGATGATGATCGATATAGCCACAGCAGAAGCAGACCTCAATCAGATACACCCGGAACAGCGACAGTTTCAGAACCAGCACCACAATCATCCGCAAAACTACATGCAGAACTATGTCCATACTCAACACCATTATACATCACCATCCAATATGTATCAGCAACACCCATATGGAAGCCATTATCAACCTTATCACCATTACTCGGGACATGCTTTCAATCACACAACCATTTCGCCCATCCTCAATGGCACGTCTCTGGGGTCCTTCAATTCATCCAATGCAACCTCCCATGCATCGACGCCCGCGTATTCCAAGCCATCCTCCCCTCTTGCGGAGACTGTACAGTATTCACCAAAGATTCAATGCTCACTGTGCCGGATGCACGTTGAAATATCCATGGCATTCGCTTGTACCGAGTGCATCAACGGATTTTGTCACCGTTGTGTCCCATCACCTGAAATCTCTGAACTCGATGGTGACGGTCTTGGTGGATTGAGTGGGATGAAGATTGCGTCTTCTCCAGAGTTGGGGCCCCAAACTGCAGACCATGTCTCGAAGAAACGAGCAGTTACCAAGGAAAAGACCCAAAGAACCAAGTGCGGAGTCTGTGGAGTGGCGGGGGCTAGGTACAAGCCAGTCAGATTGATTGTCCACGCCTAATCCCGGATTTCATACTCAGTATTTTCTAGCCGACCTGGAGGAGTATTTCTTTTGTGCAGAATTACGACAGGCTAAGATTTGAATGACCTAGAGAACAAAAGTTTAGCTGGATTTGATTGATAATATGCGGCGGTGGGCGAACGAATATTTCGTGGAGTTTTCAGTGCGTCCTTGTGGATTGCGGCAAATTTGGATTTTCTTGGATCAGATTTTGATACCAGGTTTCCTTAGCTTTTGAGAACATACCCTACACTCAGTTGATTTGAACCATCACGTTTATTCTGATATCCCTTGCTAAAATTTCCGCTTTTATCTTTCTTGCTTATTGAAGACATGTTCGAGACGAGACAACTGGGGTTGACGACAGCGACGGGTTGCCAAACACAACATGGAAAGATCGAGTTGCTATACCATGAAGATCCCATCTGCACTTTGTATTTACAGACAAAAAGTTTTTCAGGCAAAAGTTTCTTTGAGGACAACAAAAGTATTTACTTGCTGTTTTTTGTTTATTCTCCTTTGTTGGTATAATTCATGGGTTTCTGGACTCTTTCCCTATACTGCTGCGTTTCTTCCCCTTTGCTAATAAGGAACGCATCTATGAATATTTAGACGCAATCCTCCTTAGTATTATTACTGTTATATTTTGCTTGCATATTTCTGGGTGGTCTAGGTTGTTGTCGCTGCATGTTTACCTTTTTATGTATTGCGTGCGTAGGTGGGCGCGGGTTTGGCTATCTTTATGGCTGCGTATCAACTCGCTTTAATGCTGTCTGCTATATCATCAGCAACATTCTATGTACGTACTTAGCCAGTTTGCCCCTTTAACTCTCTATAATTGGGCACCTTATGTGCGTTTTGGGCTTTTTTTGATACCACTTGAGAGTCTTTTCGTGCTACGGGCTGGTGATATTGAAAAGTTTTTGTTGCTGATGATGATAATGATGATAATGATGATGATGGTGGTGGTGGCGTGGTGATGCGGTTTGGTCAGTGGAGTGTTGTTGGTTGAGTTAATTGGTGGGGGAGGGACTCTTGTATTTGTTACATGTACATACTCTAACGGATGTGCGAATGTGAGCACATTGCGTGTACCTTGCGAGGAGAGTATGTTATGTTGTGCTGCGGAGACCACAGACCTTGCTTACTGTATGGGTAATGGGTCGAAAATACCAAAAGTTCTGTGTCTTACTTACCAGTGTTATGGAGTTCAGATTATCTAGTAGTGAACACTGTGCATAGAGAAGTACATGTACGTATGCATACGAGCAGAAAAGCAGCGTTTCCTTATGTATGCCGCCGTGACCATGCTTCCAGGTTTCTTCCCACTTCAGTATTCGCTCACCATTGACTAAGCAGTCCGGTTGTCATATTAATATCATTGCCGTGGCTCGACATTTTAGAAGTCAGAATCTAGCCTTTAGATTCCAGTTTACATTTCAAACCTTCCTAGGCAACTACTGAGGTGTCAACATATATCAGCAATATAAAGGTTTTGGATCTGAGCAATTGCAAATTTTCACAATATGTTACCCTGAGCCAGACTCGAAGCTAGTGAGATATGAGAGCAAATGTGTTTTGTGTGACTGCGCAAATTCCATAAAGGTAGTATTATTAGGATGCGCAGATTTTGTTCTATAGATCTAGGTGATTATGCTTCGGCGGTAGTCTCGATCCGATCCTCTGTGGGGAGATGAATTATTTGTATAGTAGCTTTTAAGAACCAAGGATTGGCCCCTGGGGTATTGATTCCGGCATCCATAGATTCTGATTAGAGTGGGAGGCCCATGAATCTTAGCCTCGCTGTCTCTGAACGTTGGTTTGGTGCCAAGTCATACATGAATCTTGCCAATCTTAGATTCTAGTCGATGGAGAAGATGATATCTGATATAAGTCGCCGGAATTTCCCCTATCTTGATCCTCGAGAATGCTTACGTAAGTGAGCAAGACCTCATCTACTCTGCATATTCTTGAGACCAATACCTCCTCCTGGTTTCTATGCTCACCTCGATCAATATATTTCTAAAGCATTTCGTCCGAGAATGTCAGGTATATATCATTCACCAGGTCTAGTTCGTTCGCAAGCTCTTTTCCCGATACACGAATTCGAGGCTTGTGTTTACCCAAAGTATTTACAACGATGTTAAAACTTGTCCCATGATCCAACGTGGATGCGTACTGACCAGCTTATACGGTCTCTTTCGGCTGGGTGAGCCTATTTAAGGTAATGCTGCTTATTAGTGTCGGAGCCGTTATAAGACCGTTCCGAGACTACTCATTTCCCTGGACTTCAGTTTTTCTCTGCAAAATTTTATGAGGAGCCACGGGATACTGCTGGCTTAAATTGGACTTCTTTCGATGGGCATCAGTGATCTGGAGTGCATTGCAGCCCACGTTGTCCAAGAGACATGTGGCATTGATGTTGGTAAAAAGGTGAGACAGACATGAGCCTGAAACACGCTGTTGGCCGGGAAGCCTCGCCAATGGGAAATTGGCCGACGCTGCAACTGTTGCAAAACTCCATACCTACGGTTCTTCCACACGCCGTCGCCAACTGGGACATATTCACCCCTAACTGGATACAGTATCACTGTGATGTGACAACATTTGCTGTATCGCACGGCATGTTGGAGGTTTGACGGAGCTAAGGGCCCATGCCTGAGTTACTGTTACGTGGGGACTTGCTGACAGTAAGAAATGCGAATATAAACTCTGAATATCAAGCCAAGTTCATCAATGCTAGATCTGCTGGATCGTGGACTCGCGTGCCGCACTCTATCTGCCTCTTCCAACACGCTGCCTGGGATTGATCCATTCCCATTGCATCCATACCCTCTTGTCAGACCCCTTTACAGTCTCCACTTCATCTCATCGTGGAGAACACTATTACAAATGCGTCTCGGTCCGCATCCCACCAACCAGACTCCACAATCGCCATCCATTGTGAACCCCGGTAATCCTAGAATGCGTGCCCCCTGCAGGCACACCTCCCAGAGGAAAGATGTCTGGCCCTCCGCCAGACCGAAATAAGGCCCCTTGGGGCAAGCTCTATCACATTAAGAAAGGCAACCACAACTTAATTATTCCACTCCCCCCAAGTTCTGACGGCCCGCTCAACATTTTTCTCCTCGCATTTTCCTAGTTTGGCCATAAGAACTTCAAACCTAGAACCTCAATCCTCACGGGAAACAGTTTGATATTTTTACCAATTACCAGAGAGGAAAAAACGCAGAGAACCGCAAGCCCCAGTGTATCGTATCCAACCGCTTCCGTAATTTGTCTAGGTTCTCCTTGCTTGCCTTGTTTGTTGCTGGTGCAGAGACACCTAAACATTATTCCGGCGGGAGATACCTCGTCGCTACCATCCCAGAGTGTTGGGTCCTGCAGCCCTAAGAGGGGGGTTACAAGCAGAAGAGGTTGAGTAGGTGGCTACCTGTCCAATGGCCGACAGGCGTCCAAACCTAGCTCCCTTCGCTACCGCTGATCCTTTGGCAAGGACGATACCATCATCAGGAGGGCGTTCACTATCGATACCGAACTCATCATTTGCTTTGCGCACGTCGGGACCATCTAATGCAGCACTAGCGAGTTTAGGTGTGAGATCTGGCGGTAGTAACACTTCTGCAGAATCACCTCCTACGACAGATTGTTTTCAATGCAAGAAGCGGCGCATTGCTTGTGATAGGGGGTTTCCAACATGTCAAAAGTGCGCGAAAAAGGGCCTTCCATGTCCGGGATATAAGAAACCAAAGATTGTCTGGAAGGTACTCAAGATAAACCAAGTCCCAGAGGCCAGGAAATTTTTCGAGATTAAGAGTGAGGGTGAGACTCAGACGTCAAAGTCAACTAGACCTTCGGTACCACCAACAAGGAGAACTCATAGTACGTTAATTCCCAGTACCTCATATCTGTCCCCCTCTCTCCCTTGTTAACCCTCCTGGAAGCAAATCACTTTTCCTTTTTGCACCAGAACCTACTTTACCAAATCCTATTTCCTGTATATTGAATTGTTGGTTAATTGTGCGGCGGTTTATTGGAGTACCAGAAACGAAAACAGTAGTCCGAAATAGGACGAAAGCACCCCTGATTGATGTTGGATTTGCATTCAAAGTCGAACCAACGGCGCAACAAACGTCGAACCCGACATCTCTTGGACCTAACAGTCAGAAGCAATCGACCCCCTCAGAAGGCGAGAAAATCGAAACAATCCCGCGTTACTCTGACCCTTACGTTGGCAATGTTGACCATTTCTCGAGAGATACTTTGAATTATTGTAGGAAGCCATTTTTGGTGTATATAGTGCCGCCTGTATTCGCGATGGTATGTTTGTCCAGCCGGAACTAACGCCTTTGCTGCA
The DNA here is from genome assembly GCA_015179035.1 of Tirmania nivea. Classification (NCBI taxonomy): domain Eukaryota; kingdom Fungi; phylum Ascomycota; class Pezizomycetes; order Pezizales; family Pezizaceae; genus Tirmania; species Tirmania nivea. The sequence continues at coordinate 207,910 of WHUY01000068.1, read as the reverse complement.
TTTCTACCTTAGATCATTCACGGATATGTATAGCCATCGAGTACTTCAAGCCACTTCGGCCTGGGCCTAATGGTCTTCTTGCACCATCTAGCAAAAACCCCTTGGGGGCTCTCATTGCGGAGGGACTCTCCTCCCCGTTATTGCTCAACTGCATGCTCAGCATTGCAGCTCGGCACCGTGTTATTATTATCAATACAGAAGCATACACAGACGTACGGCGGGAATACGATGCCGGTAGAGTGTTTACATGCGCGCTCACATACCACGGTTGCGCTGTGCGACTACTGCGTGAGCGGGTTTCGCAGCATAATTACTTTGACAACCCTACCGCAGGGAGGATTTGCGAGGATTCGGAGATGGCGACTGCGGGAATTGGAATGGGCAAGGTCTCGTTTCCTTTAACGAAGCAATTGTGGGAAGATGATTCGATGATGATGGTGATCATACTGCTGATATACTATGACATCATTGATGGAGGACAAGGAGATGGAAACTGGCGGAATCACTTGGAGATTGGGAAGTGGGTGATAGAACAGCGAGAAGCGAGAGGTCTAGGAATGGGAGTGCGGGGCTCGGATTGGGGATTCATCAGGGAACATATGGAAACTCTTGAGGCCATCGGATCAAGCTTTACCCCCTCTTGGAGGATACCTTCTCAACAGATCTGGTTAAGACCCCGGCCAGGCGAACAACCTGTCTACGATGCTTGTCCTCCATCCCCTATCACTCCTAGTGGAACACATAACTGGCAAAAAACTACATACGCACAGTCGAATCCCCCACGATCAATCGATGATATCATCAACGCCCCAGAGTACGTTACAGATTATCCCTTGTTACTCATCCCTCGCGGTTTATGGCGGTGTATGCACCAAATCGCTACCCTGCGCCGAGAATACGCATTCCTCAAGAGTGGCAATGGAAATGCATCAATGTCTATACAGGAAATCTGTAATGCGCATGAGTACGTTCTTGCATGCATCTCCGCATTCAACCCTTCGAAATGGCCTACTCCACCACTTCCAGAGACTGTTTCTCAGATTGAGTTTCTTGCTGTGGGCGCTCTTTATCAACTTTCATTGCATGTTTATCTTCATATGTCAGTTACGATGCCTCTGTCGAAGTCTCCCCTAGCGGCTTCATACAATATCACTTCCCAACCCCCAGCGCCACTGACTCCCCGAACAAGCCCGACACCTGATCCATCCGGATCCGAGCATAGCGGCTCCCCACCACCGAACATGTCAACCACGCATAAAAATTCAACCGCGGAGCTCCTGAGCACACTCTGTTCGAGCCTAGCTATCCACCTCCAAATGATCTCTTGCACCTCCCCTGCCTTTCGAAGCGCAGTCTGGCCTTGCATGTGCGCTGGTATCGCGGCACAGACGGTCCAGCAGATTGTCTTTGTGCGGAGGTATATGGGATTTTTGGTCAGGGCGATGCCATGCATTGGTGTTCTGAGGGGGTATGAAGCGCTTGAGAGGCTCTGGACGAAGCGGGCGAAGGAAGGAAGAGCGAGGAGGGCAGGGATGGGTACATCGAGGCCGGAGGGGCTGGCAGAGGAGGAGTGGGATGAGATATTGGAGGGATATGAGGGGAGTATAGAAGACTGGGAGGCGGCGGTGGACAGTTTCGAGGGGGATTGGTTGGTGATATAAATAAGTAATGCGGCGTCAGAGAGGATGCCGAAGGAGAGATGGTGATGAGCTGATGATCATTGAACACTTATATAGTACTTACCCACAACTATTACCCTGTCGATGGACCCGTTTCTTTTGTTTGTATATTGGCTACGATTCTGTGCGTTGGCTGAAGGAAGGTGAAGTATTTCTCTATTGTACACACAAAGCTGTGATAGTTTTATATTTTGGGAATTGGGAGCTCGTGCTCTGGCATGGCTACTGGGTTAACTTGAGCAATTATATTCGAACAGCTTACCGACGGGTAAGTAAATCCTGCTCATCTAGGGAGTCCGTCAGGTGATCTAGGCCCCAAGTACCCTCCGTACCAATTGTCAATTTTCCACTGTGGTTTTCTTTTCTTTTCTTTTTTTTTTTTCCTGCAGGAGATAGTAAATACAGCCTTGGTTGGCCATACACATCTACAAATGGGGAAAACCTCCCACTGGCATTACATTCAGAAGTATCTTTCTTGTTGGCTGTTTTTTTTCTTTCTTTTTCTCTTTTTACCCCTGTGCAGTTGCTGGACCCGCTGTCTTGGGACACGATACAGTATATCCATCCCCTCTGCCATTGGGATGCATGCGTGTATGTCTTACAGTGCAGCAAAAAAATTAATTAATTATATATTTTTTGGCGCATGGGACTACCTACCGGATGTTTTTTTCTTTTTCTAAAACCTAAAACATGAAACACCATGGCCAGCCAACCACTCCGCCCCTTTTCCATGTTACTTAGCCAATCTTCTTTCTGACCAACAGCGTGTGTGTTGGGGGGGGATATGGAACCTTGTTTTCTGTAGAGGAAAAAAGAAAACCGATAGAGTATCCGCCGGTGCATACGTGTAAATATAGATTTGCGAACTTGTAGGGATGGGAACTTCTGCCCCGCGGACACAGCGGCGACATGCCCCCTCCCCCCCGGTGAAAAGTATACGGATGTGTATAGAAGGTTATGCAGGTATATTAGGTATGAGGCAGATTAAGCATTAACAGATCCTAAATATAAAGCTCACATAACATTGAAAAGCCCTTTCCCATATTCAAACAAACGGTTCCGTAGTCCACCATTATCCACGAGAGATATCAGGCCGATAGTAGCACCTTATACCACGACCACTGCCAGCGCCGCCGCAACCAGTCCCGCAATACCCACATTCACCGCCAGTCCCGCGGCGCCTCCCTCATGCGGCTTTGGTGTTCCTGTCGCACTCGTGCCATTCCCGGTCCGGGTAGCATTCCCCTCAACCGTAGTCGGATACAGCGTGGTTGGGACAGGCTCGTAGGTAGTCGGTGCCTCATCGGTAACAGTAGAGTAAATGGTCTCCGTCTCGTATTCATGCTCAGTCTCGGTTTCGGTGGAGTCGGGCTTGTGGGTGGGGGTGGGCTTGTGGGTAGGGGTGGGCTTGTGCGTAGGGGTGGGCTCGGGACCGCCGGTGATGATCCCTGTGTGGTGGATGATGGTCGAAAAACGCGTGGTTTCGACAGAGACGGTGACGGTGGCGACGATGGTTTCGATGCCACCGGGCCCGGAACACAGCTCTCTGGGGTAGATGTTAGCATACGTGTCGATATCAGTGCAAGCCGACCGGCATGTCGAATAGGGTCGCAGGTATAGGTAACTCACCCCTTTGGACAGCATCCTGGGAGACCATCAGACCCAGTCATACAGACAAAACCATCAAGACAAAACACGTCTCCGCCGCACTCGACCACTCTCTTCCCCAAGCTCATCCCCTTGTCTCTTGGGAGAGCGGGAACGAGGTTCATTGCGGATACGGCGGCACCGCCAAGGGCAAAGAACGAGACAATGCTAGTGAATGAACGCATGGCTGCTGCTAGTCTTGCAAAAGAGGGGGAGTTTGTAGTTTAAACGAGGGAATACGGCTGGAGCCTGAGAGATTTTGCAGTGATGGGTAAAGAGTGAACAGATGAGTGCTGGTGAGCTGTGGAGAAAAGGGGAGGGAGGAGGTGCCCATAAAACAGGTACGTGCGAGTATTTATACCACTCGATCAGCATAAGCCGAACCATAGCTAGAAGATTCAGGAGCCAAAAGCTGCAGATATGCGCTTGGACGGGCATGAGGGAACGGTCGTCCGTATTCCATGCGGAAGGGATCCGACGGTTCAGGCTAAATTTGTACAGTGCGGGACGGGATCGCGAGGAGTGATGCCCCGTTCATGTTTGTCTGGCTGGACGATCAGTGATTTGTGTGGTTGAGGGAAATAACTGTTCCTGACATCTGCAAAGTTGAAATTTTTCAGAGTTCCTGCAGCAACGCCTTGCCGTTGATCGTCGTAATCCCAACGGGATTATTTTTGTCTCCATTTTCCTTGCTGATTTCAGGGCTTTGATATTGTTATGCAGGCGGCTGTCCAATGAAACATGTTGGATCCAGGTGAATCTTTTCTCAATGCAACTGGTGGTCAGCGTCGGCACTTTGGAGATCTGGCGATTGCCAAAGCATCATCGTTCTCCTGCAGTATGCACCATAAATAATTCGGGAGATTAGCCTGAGAAGACCTGCGGGAGGAAATCCTCTGAACTGACTAATCGTTGCCGATGTATGGTCTAGGTATCTCCACGCAAAACTCAACCAGATGCGGATACATGACAAGAGTTGTATAAATAATGCGCATGCGTATGCCTGTCATTGCATTCAGTGTTACAATAATGCCTGTTCAGCAACCGTACGCTTCCTTGCATGGAATAAAGACCAGACACCTCCAAGTGACGGAGTGGGAGCGTGAAACTGTAGAGGCGAACTGGATGGGTTATATCCAGTTGCCTTTGGGGTTGTCCTAGTTATGCAGCACTGGATCAGTGTCCTGTGAAATGCACTACAGAAATATGTGCATAGTTGTGTATATGTAGTCCAACGGCTGCGTGCGTTTGGCTTCTCAACAATGAGAAGATGGCTAGATTCATCGTCCCATGCGGTGCTTGTTAAGGCTTTTCCCTCGGGTTTGCCTCAATTGTTCAGGTCGATGGCACTGCTTTACAGTCTCTGACACTTGACATGCAGTTACCAACCACTAATTCCATAGCGACCTGGCAAGGGTTCGGCAGGAAACTGTTACACAAGCAACAACGAGCCGCATTGAAAAAAAGGAGCTTGCCGTACGTCAAGGCCGGAATAAGATCCCCGGGAAAAAATCGCGGTCGCATGAAACGCCGCGGGCGATCATAACCAACAAGATACAGTCGCAAAGCCCCACCGCGGATCCTTAGAGCACCCGGAGTATACCGGCCACCCTCACCGGAGCGCATGTTGCCTGCTCTCGAGCCGCAACGAGGAGGTTATTTTATAAGCTGCGGGCGGAGGGGTGTTGAAGAGCAGAGAGTATCTGCAAAAAGGAGTAGAATTGAAAATCTGGCGCTCCGTTGGTGCAGCGCGGTCAGTTCAGGGTAACGCTCACAATTACCCGCTTGACTTTCCCTGTTACTCTATTCTCGCTCTACTTTGCTAGGCCTTGCAAGTCGTGTAAAACTTCGAGTCAAGCTTGAGAACCACAGTAAATTATCCACGACTTATGAAGAAACGCCCCATTTTGTAATATATATCTCATTACAGCACCATTAGTTGTTTCCTAGTCCTCTCCTCTCCCCCCTTACAAACTCGCCTCCAGCTCTCTCATGTCTGCAAGCACGCCCTGCTCCCACCGCGCATAGTCCGCGTGGGACAACCCCCCCTGCAGCGGCGGCCTGCCCTCAAATTCACCGCCCACCGGCGCAGCCCCAAAGATCTCCTTGCCAACAGCATACTTAATCCCAATGACCCCTTCTGCCTCTATAAACGCCTCAGCTCTACTAACCAGCAGCTGCAGGCTCCTCACATTCAGCAGCCTCGCCGACCTCCCCCCTGGGTTGTCCTCCCCGTCCTTGCTGTACACAAAATCCCATGCGGCGTTGAAGAGATGCACGAGTGATTTTGGAAAGACGCCGGCGAGGCCGTCGATGGCGCCGTGGCAGCCGCCGCAGAGGATGGGGAAGAGCTGCTGGCCGAGCCCGGAGAAGACGTGGAAGTTGTGCGTGGGCGCGAGCGCGGCTAGTTGCATGTGCGCGCTGACGTTTCCGTGCGACAGCTTGCAGCCTACGATGTTCCTGTGCGAGGCGAGCGCGTGGTACGTCGGCATGCTGACGCTGACGTTGTTTGACACGGTGGGGTAGTGGTATCTACAACCATGGGGCACCGCGCCGTCAGCCAGAACCCCCGCGGGGGGAGGGGAGGGGGGAAGGGAAAGTAAACAAACATCAGTATCGGGATGGGGCTCGCATCCGCGACGCACGAAAACCACTCGACCAGTCCCTGCTGGTAATTTGGGTTCCTCCCCGCGGCCGCAAAATAGTTTGGCACAAGCACCATGCCCCACTGGGCGCCGGCCTCCGCCGCCTCGACTAGCTGGCCGACAGCATCCTGCGCCGAGTCGCCCGCGACGCCGGCGATGATGGGGTAGCCGTGGAAACCGGCTTCCGCGAGCGTCTGGCGGGTGGTGGAGATGAGGGCCTTGCGCTCTGCGCGGGTGAGGAGGGCGGCCTCGCCGGTGGAGCCGGCGAGCACGAGGCCCCGCACGCCGGAGCGCGCGAGGTGCAGCGTGTGCTGGGCCTGCAGCGCGGGGTTGAGCCCCGGGAGGTGCAGGGCTGCGGTGGGGGACGCGGGGATGGAGCGGGAGAAGAAGGTCGGGGCTGGGACGTAGATCCCGGGGGGAGGGGGGGAGGCCATGATAAACCCGTGCTTTATTGACTGCTTGCTAAAATATCACTTCCTCCGCTCTGTTCTTTCTTCAGATCGTTGACAGACACAGCCCTTTAATCCCACCACAGTGACGTATACCAACATAACGTAAAATAACGCAAGCTCCGTAAAGCTAACAAGCAAGAATGACATTCATATCAGACCGTAAAATCAACGCCCTACTACAGTTGCACCCGGATGGCCTCAGATGGTTCCCACCCAAATTTCTTCGTTATACCAGAGTGCCTAGGCAAGCCGAAATCTACTTAGAAGGCCAAAATTCCCAAAGTTGCTACTGGGCGTTGATAGTAAGTTGCAGTCGAGAAACTTCTTCACTTTCATTTATCGACCCCACGCTCTTGAACTCCCTTGGTCATGTGATTGCGATGCTGCTTAGCTTAGTCAGTATCGATTAGTGCTGTACTTACCTGTTTAAATCAAACATGTCTTGGCACCAACAGAGACTGGAAGCGAGGCTACATTTATAAGCTTTGCCGACAAAAACCATGTCGTGCCTTAAAAAGCTGACAACCATCCATGTGGGGGTCACTCAAAGTAGAGGTCGAGATTCCTTTTTCCATCTCGACCTGGAGACAATAAACCAAACTCTTCTAACTTAGGCTTTGTGCCTGCTTCCGACTGGTCTGGTCGGTCTAGGCAGATCTCATATTTCTCCTGCAGAGAGAATGCGCACTTCATGTTTGGTATGGATGATGGGAAGCTGGAGTGGTAGGTAGGTGGACCGACAGACCGATAGGTATCTGTACTCGGCAGTAGCATTTTCCCAACCCCCAATGAATATCAGAATTCTAGCCAGCAATTAAAAACACTCTTGTGGCTCTCTACTCTCTCCAGGTTGTGGTTGGGGAGGAAAAGGGGTACCCCGCCGCAGCGCTGCAAATTTGCTTTACCGGATCCTGAGTTAAACCGGACGGCAGGGGCCAGATTTTGGCCGTCCGGTATAGCAAAGGTACAACTGTACTAGCACGAACTACTCAACCGCTCTGCCTTGCGCTACGCCACTGTAACTGTAGGCAAACTTGGTTTGTGATGTTTTTCGATTCTAGCGAGTTCAATTTCGTGTGGTCTACTCAAAAGGTTTGTATTGTTGTAGTGTAGTATAGCAACTCTGCTCCATGAAACAAACACCGGTAATTATATTACTAGGCTCATGGACTTCGTCTTATTTCAACTAATGCGATAAATATTTCATTTTACTCTTGACCCCAACACAAGTTCTAGCTAGGTATTGCCCGGCTTGAAGCAATGGGCGCTTCGGGATTTGAAACTATCATGCTGGAGCTTGGGGGGTTGTATATGAAGGAAGGTTTATACCCCTATGGATGGATGTGGTTCTTTCAGTGTTGAAATTCGAAGATGGGCATTCTTGTGATATGCGATGGAAACTGTCTACCCTGCGCCCCCAAGAGTACCTTACTGGAGCAGCACTACTGGTACAGTTCAGGATATATATGTATATGCCCGTGAGGGGGGGTAAACGAACAGCTGGCATAGATTCTTTGGTACAGTACAGCCAGGTAGCAAAAGATATACGTTTACGGTGCCCATGCTTTGATTCAGATTATCTACCGCCGCCTACTGCAAATTCACAAACAGGCCCCCGTCCACAAGGAGCTGCGCGCCGCTGACGTACGCACTCAGCTCACTTGCCAGGAACACCGCAGGCCCGGCTACATCCCCCGGGACGCCCAGCCTGCCCAGCGGCACCCTGCCCTCCATGTACGCTCTCTTCGCCTCGTCCTCCAGGTCGCCCTCGTTCAGCCTCGTCCTGACGGTGCCCGGCAGGATCGCGTTGCACCTGATGCCGTACTTGCCCAGCGCGACCGCGCAGCTCTGCATCAGGCTCAGGACGCCCGCCTTCGTCGGCGTGTAGTGCGTCTGCGCGCCGCCGCCCACGAGCGCGCTGATGGTGGCCGTGAGCAGCGCGGCCGGCAGGCTCAGAAACTCGTGGAACTGGCACACGCCCGCGTTGGACACAAAGATGTCGAGGTGCCCGAACGCCGAGACGGCCGCCGAGACAAGCGTGGCTGCGGTCGCGGGGAGCGTGATGTCCCCCTCGATGGCGAGGAACTTGACCGTGTGCCCCGGCGGCTGGGGGAGGGCCGAGATCTCGGACTCGAGCGTGGAGATGAGCCTGGGCTGCTGGGCGGACGTGCTGGGGTACGGGTCGTAGTAGTTGATGCAGATGTGGCAGCCGTGCCGGGCGTATTCGAGGGTAATGGCGCGGCCGATGCCCGTGGAGGCGCCGGTGATGATGGCGGTTTTGTGGAGCAGGAGTTGGAGGGGGACGGCGGGAGGCGAGGTGGGGCTGGTAGTAGCGGTGGATTTGGAGGACATGGCGGCGACAGCCCTCGATATCTGTAACTTGAATGCACCCAGTCAGTCACTCCCACTAACCCCCCGCGCCGGGCAATTTGGCACAGGCAGGGCCATCAGCTTGCACCCACAGCGGGGGGCCCTTACGCTTTCGCCTGTATCTGGCGTATGGTATCGTTTCGGCAGGTCTCAGCTGCGCGTTCTCAACCCGCACGCTCAAGATCGGCGCAAGTTTTATCAGTGCCGCAGCCCTGTACCGGTATCCCGACAGGGGTCCCTCTTGCGCCGCTAGCGCCTCGGCGTTTGCGCGCTTAAATATGGGGCGCAGCGGCGTTTCGCACGCTGGGCTAAAGCGCGGACGCTGCCGGCAGTCCCTCACTCCGCATGCGACATCTGTCGTGCACCTGCGCCTGTTTCAGTCTCGCGGGGCGTGGCCGTATTCACACAGTGTGTGTCACCAGCTGTACAGGGGAAAGGTCGGCTGCATGTCGGCATCCATAGCATCTGTACAGTCCCAGGGATACAAATACCGTATTATCTCGAGAAATTCGCTAGCGCGAACACAGTCGCTAAAGCATGCAGAGTGGAGGGTTATGCTCAAGAAGGCAAAGGACCGCATACCGACATATTGAGCAAACAATAATAATCAACCCATCGAAGGCAGAAGATGTAGATAGGAAACTCAAATAGTGTGCCAGACTATCAAATACCACGATGAACAAGTCTTGTAGCCTATATCAATATCTGATACTAATATCCTACGACACTTACCTGGTACTTGAAAGTCGATCCCTGCTATGCTATAAGCAAAAGCAAAACAGCGGCCTGGACCTAAGCCTAAGAGTTTAGAAAATTGAGTATATAAATTTTGGAAGCCTATTCAGAAAGTAAAATACAGCTACTTAAGAGAGAAAAAGATAGAAGTCTTGATGTTTTTACTATATTATTGACTTTTAAGAATAATAAAGATAATAAAATAAAATATTATTATTTTATATAAACTAAAACTAGTTAATAGTTTAAGATTCCTAAAAAGACAATTATAAAGTAGTAGAAAAATTAAATATAAATTATAAGTTAGAAAATTAGTTTTTAATATTAACTAAATATATTTATAATTTTAGTTAAAGATTATCTATTTAAGTATTTTATTAAAAAGTATAAAATTAATAAATTAATAAATTAATAAAATAAAGTTAATTTTAAAGTTATATTCTAATTAAAATTATTACTAATATAAAATATTATTTTTGTAAGTAATATTCTTAATTTAAATAGATAAACTTTTGATTTTATTAAAAATAAATTTATTTTTATTAAGATTTAATTATAATAAAGTAGTTAGAATAAATAATAAGTAATATTTATTCTATATCTATTTACTAATAGAATATTTTATATTCTAATACTCAATTTTAGCAAATTCTAATTCTACTTCAAGTCTACTTGTTTTAGATACTACTATCTTTTATACTACCGATATTATTCTAGTATATTTAAGAAATACAAAAATCATGTCTTCTCTAATTCTGAGTGACTGTACTAGTCTAATTCAACCACTTTAACACTACTATAGCGGACGTCAGCTTGTGACCGAAACGGAGAGGAGAGGCGGGGTTGAAAAGGTGGGAAAAGGGTGCCACTGTAAATAAACTATTTAAGAAATATTTATATGATTTTGCTAACTAGTATATTGAAAAGTAAAAAAACAACAACCTTCCTTAATAACTAAGGGGTGGGCATTAAGTGACAAGCGGATTATGACAACGCATGTTGTTGGAGATGCGTGAGTCTAATTTACAAGAACAAGAAGGACATGATTTGCAAGTCATTCCAAGATGTTGGAATCACTCTGCCAATCAATGGAAGCCAAGATCACCTACTTCTACTTCAGATCAAGGGCATTCCAGCTTCAGATTTTGTTATTGGTGATGGAGAGTTCATTACCGGTAGTCCAGCACCTACTGATCCAGCATTGGATATTGAGCTGGAAACTTTCTACCGCTCCATTCCAGCCAGCGGGGATGATTGTGATGCATTTGAATACACCTGGGTCATTGAAGATTATGTACATACTATTACCTCCTCCACAGTCCCTCCCTAGATAGATATCATGCCCTCACGCTCTTAGATCATTTTGATACTGCAGGATAGGTTCGCTGCATAATGTAGTAGCAGAATGTGCATTGCCGTGCTTCGGTTATTCTGACACCTCTGTTCGCGCTAGCGAATTTCTCGAGATAATACGGTAATACACCAAGAAATATAGAAAGGTAGAGGAGAAATGAAAAGAAAATCCCACAAGTCGAAATACTCCATCCAGGTATCCTACTACACCGTAAATATAACAAGAAGCGACAAATGCAATGGCGTGTCGCTGAAATAGGACGGCGATCATGCGGACGGCTACGGCCTGCCGGTCAGGTGCCTCCTCAGACGATGGTACAGCTATCTCGGGCTAGTTTTCCACTTCGCCTGCTGTCTGTGGTGCGATAATGAAATGCTAACAGGTATCTACAGGTGTATAAAGAAATTACATGTGCTCACCATTTTTCTTTGGCTATTCCTCCTTCTGGCTCGACTCTGCAACGGGGTCCTTTTGCTCGCCATTCTTGGGAGCGACCACAACCGCGGAGTTTGATGTGCTTCCACTCGCAGACCGCGTAGTCTCCCACCTGGCTGGTGCAAAGCCAGCACTGGTGCTGCTGGGTAGTGGCCCTGGCGCATCTAGCTCTATGGTCATTCCGACGCCAGCAACCCCAGGCTCCAACATCCTCCTGGCATCAAGGAGCCTTGCCGCTGGGTTAACAACCAATCCAAAGCCGGGCTTGTCCAGCCTCGAGAGCTCGAGTATTCCATTGACTGGAATAACCTCATCGATGAAGAGGTCTCCAAAGACAGGGAGGACAGTCTGTCCGTCGGGGGAATTTGCCAGGTACTCCTGGAAGGGGGTATTGGATTGAGAAATGACGTAGTGGTATGAGTATGGTCCGCTTGCGTGTGGGACAACGGGAATATCATAGGCAGCTGCCTGCGCGGTGACTTTGAGCAATTCTGTGAGTCCTCCGACCCACATCACGTCAGGCTGTATAATGTCGAGGCAGCGGCCTTCAATGAGCTTCCTGAAGCCGTACCTTGTATATTCGTGCTGTTAAAATTCTGTTAGACCCCCAAACTACCGACAGCAGAGGACAATCAACATACCTCTCCAGTGGTGAACTTCAATTGTGGATGGGCTTCTTTGAGCTGCCTGAACCCATCGAAATCATCAGGGTGCAAAACTTCCTCCCACCAGTTGATGTTGAGGTCCAAGCATTTCTTTGCCAGCTCAATAGTATACGGCACATTGAGAGCCATATAACAGTCAACCATAAGCGGGAAATCAGGGCCAATTGCTTCCCTGTGCTTCTTCAAGAACTCATAGTTCTTCAACAATCCGGCATGTCCTTCATCTGGCCCATATGGAAGTGGCACCTTGGCACCCCAGAATCCCATCCTCTTCGCGGCCACTGGATCTGGAGTGGTGCAGTAGAAGTCAATCCTGTCACGGGTAGCGCCACCAATCATTTGATATACAGGTTCACCCCGGATCTTGCCGACGAGATCCCACAACGCAAGGTCAATCACACTGATGACTGCAATCGCGAGACCTTTGCGCCCATAGAACATCGAGGCGCGGAACATTTGGTCCCAGAGAAGGTTGGTTTGTCTTGGATCAGCGCCAATGAGGAAGCGCTCAAAATGCTTGTGAGCTATCCAACAAGCTGGCGGACCTCCGAATCCGGTAGCGAAACCGGTAGTACCATCCGTTGAGACAATCTCGATGCAAAATGAACCTAGAACATTGATTCCCCAAGATGTTCGGGATTTCCGATATTGCTCCCATCTGGACATGGGGTTTGCAATTGGGTTATCGACAAGCCTATATTGCGGTTAATAAAATTATCATCAGGAGGAAGCTAAAGAGACACTAACCAATGACCACGTGCAACGTTGTGGTAATCGCCCCCAGAGCCGACACCATCAACCACATAAGAACGGACTTGTTTGATCCGGGGAAACGGCTTTGGAGAAAACATGGTGGAAATATTGAGTATTCAGGGTTCGCAATGATAGACCTTGTATCCAAAGAGGACTGAGAATGCGGTGGTTTAAATCCTGCCTGGAAGCGAGGCTGGCAGGACCGAGGATACAGGGCGGAAAAAAGAGTCGATAAGAAGAGCCTTTCTTCCGACTGCAACTCAATATTTATACTGAAGAATAATAAATTATTGTCCTTAAAGTTATCAGACGAACAGAAATAATTCCGTCTTGCAAAGCTCATCGCATTGCAAGTTGTGGAGCGCCAGTAGCAAGAGTAGCTTAGTTCAGGGCTTTGATACACCGCCAGCCCGAGTTGCCCATGCGTGAATGTCAATCAGATGTACGGGTGACGAACATGGGGCTTGTCGCTGTGGGGAAACCCCGCTCGCCATCCAATCAGCATAGGCAAGCCTTGATAACACCGTTAATTTCTCCAACTGATGACCCTGAAAGTAGCAATGAGATTAGTTAGTGGACGTGGTAAGAAGCCGAATCGAACATGTGGGAAAGCACCACAGTGTAGAGGTATCTTGGCAAGCTTGGCGTAAGGATATAGAGGAGGACGGGGGAGTTAGAATAGAAGCTCAGCAATGTATGAATGTATCTAATTACATGGTAGCAACACCTGCATTGTTCACCCTCTATAAGTTACCAATAAGTTTTCCAGACTGGCCCAATGTGATAGCAGAGCCCAGAGTGTTATTTGTGCTCGGGTCTCGGTCTCATTCACCCTGGCGAGCTCTGGTCGAACTGCTATTGCACCAACCAGACTCTATTGCACCATCACCTGGAGCAGCTACAAGTGCAATAGTGATGTGCAAAATTACGGTACATTCGAAACTCGAAAAGTAACCGACGGCTGATGTCTTATCGCCTTTCTGGTTTTTCGGTGTGAGGTGTTTTGAAATGTAGCTAAAGGAGACTAGACGATATCTATCGTATGGGACTTCAACGCCGAGGGTAGTAAATATACAAAATGTCATAGCTGACTCACTGATACCAAATTCGAATTAGAAGACATTAAAATGGACACCACTGGAGTCACAAACTGGCATCTGTTATATGATAATGGTCCTTAAAGCTGTCTATGGATATAGAATCTATCTGTAACGTTAGCAATAGCTTCTGAAGGATAATGAAAGTATGCAACTCACCTATAGCACGTTTGGGTACGGGAGTCAGACCGCGAAACCACCTCTATGCAAGGCCAAATTTAACCTCACTTGAACTTGCATTTCCTAGTAAACAGGGCGAGTCTTGCGATTGTTTGTCTCCTTCGTTCTCGGCTCCGCTACCTAAGGATGCGGCTGTGACCATGAACCGTTAAGACTTCTTCATCCTCTGACTGCCAGCTGCAGATTCTCCCAAGCATCTAGTTGTATGCCACTTGGCATCTAGATCTTCCCCATATTGTACGTCATAGCTCTTCAAGTCACTGCATGAGCCTGTATCTGTACCTAAAATCCAGGCATAACTCCTAATGTATGTATATATATTCAGACTTGCACAAACCATCCTTAGTCTAGAAATTCGAACCTAAAGTTGTGATGACCTCGGTATAATCAATCTGCGATTTGCGAGGCATGAATGTGGTTTACTGCGGCCAGAGCAATTAGTCAATAGTTTGCAGATTTGATGTTTTAGTAGGTATTTCTCTACTCATAAAAATGTATTGTGATTTTTGTTGCAGCCGTCTACTTGAGGCCGACCAGCTTGAAGAATGGAGTCTATTTAATTTCCCAAATGAAGGGCTGGCAAGAATATAAATAAAAAGTGCTAGGGCAAATGACAGGACGTGTAGCTACTGTGGGACGAATTGAGGACTGTCCCAGTAGCTATTGGTGCAAGCTAGACCTATCTCCCGAGGTCCGGGAATAGCAATCAAAGGGCAACAAGATGACCTATAGGATCTTTTATCTGATTTTTCTTTCCCGGCTTCCGCTCTATATTTCCCCAGACTGTCGGTGCTAAGCAAAAAATATTGATAGATTGCCATTTTGTGAAAACCTGTCCTAGGAAACCCAAGAATTGGATATTACTTCAACTGAGAAATATTGCACGCATAAGCCTTGAAACAAACCTTGAATTGCCAATTGGTGTATATCAGCTCAGAGTCGCTGGATAGACTACAAAGAGAACCATATGCTTCAAACTTAAAAACTTGGGTTTTCCTTGGTCCATGGTGTAGGAATTAATGCGTATCACCATTCTATACATTAAAACTGCTCAAACACCAGCACTACTGCAAGCCGGGTGAGCAATAACTTCATTCCGGACACTGAGGGTTAACTCCTGTCCTCTCGTCAAGAGACTAGGGCTTGCTTTACCTCTTTGTCTACTTCCTCTGATGGCGGTCTTATATTGTCTTGACGACTTGAGTCGAAGTATTGCGACGATTGGCTTGTGCAGTTGGCTCTGGTTGCTGGCCATAGAGGGATGTTGCTGCTATTAAGTAACTGCATTCGCCATTGAAAATCCGAGTAATCGAGCTTGCAATTGCTGAATCCCCAGTAGGCATTTCAATCCGGGGGATCCTGGAGATATTCTGATGTACAGGAAAAATTAAATATATAGATTGCACCAGGCCGGAAGGGTGCACAAGTACTTTGTGATTATAATTAGAGGCTTCCACTAGATTTGTCCCGCTCTTTGCCCACACAGCCCCTGTTGCAGCTTGAGGGCACCGGCTCGAATCGTAGATCTAGATCTTAGTATCGGTGGGCCGTGCCAACCAGACTACGAGATCGGTACCTACCTGGCAGATACTTGTGGTTAAAGCTCCATAGCTGGCTTGTTAGACCTCCGGCACGCGACACAACTTGTGTGACATAAAGAGTGTACGCGTAACCCAGTCTGTTATGGCAGCGTGGGTGTTGTGCTAGTAGAGAGAGTGGTATAGTGTTGTATCTTAAACATGTTCCACTAAGCGAAGGGCATTTTGCTGTAGTGCGTGTTACCCGGAGGGCATTTTAAAGGTTTTCTCGTTATCTTTTATAGCGGATTTCGGTGAGGGGTCTCTTTGTATTGTGTCAGTGACGCCCTTAATCATGAATACCTGTATCCGCTCCAATACTTGACGGACAACTATTACTCGATCACGAGCTCTGCCCCCTCAATCTTTCTACCGGATCATGAGCGAAGACGAAGCCTGTTTGCGTCTAGCTGAGTCGTGGTGCCTTCAGGCCGCTCAATCGCGGGTTCAAAACCTCTCATGTGGCCAAGCGTGCAGGAGCCCAGAAGTTTTGCTTACCAAGTATGTACTGGTGGGGATTATCGGGTCAATTATGATTAAACCCTTCGGAATAGAGGGATTTTACCACCTTGTACGCGCTAGCATTAGTAGTACCAAATTACCCATGAATCTGACTGGGACCCTAGTAAGCGACATAGCATAAGGAAAGTGGGTTTTACAACCCAGTATACAGAATAACGTTTTAGTCATCACGACAACTCAACGTCATGGAATTCGAAGATGAGCTGGTAGTTCTGCTTAGGCTAGGGGTGGTGCTGTTGCTGCATTCTATAGACGCAGCAGAGCCTCAAGAGGGACCGGAGGGTGCCGCAAGCAGAGAGCCACTACGATATCGAGCGCCAGTTGCCTATGAACGGCAGAATTGGTCGCTGGGCGAAGCTGGTTGGGGGGACAGTGAATGTCTAGCATACTTGCGATTCTCCAGGGGAGAAATTCAGAGCCTTATTGAAGAATTCAAGTTGGCAGAAGTATGGGTTGATTCAGAGCGAGATCACAAGTATGCACGAGTCCCAGAGCAAGCACTATGCATGTTACTATATCGTCAAGGCTTGATTGTACCCTTTCAGGTGTTTGTGACCATTCGAATGTAGAGGATTGAGATGCTGACATATTATGAATCTTAGTAGTCTCGATTAGACCCTTAAGACTAGAATCTAAGGGTGTATATATCTGATCGTAATAGCACTATGTAGTGGATGAAAGAAATTTTTTGATACTGGGATAATACACTTTACCATTTTAAGACATTTGTTATTGCTTCTAGTAGTAAACAAGCGATAGGTATGTTGGTCTATCCTGCTACATAGCGATACGTTCGACATATCTCCAGATCCCTGTTGACATAACATACAAACCCTGTATATGGCGTGACTTAGTCTCGTTGCTGTAGTTACAAGGTAATTGACAGGGTGGTAAAATCCCTCTAATGGCAAGCAGACTACAGAGATGGCCACCTAAAGTTCTGGAAATACTGATAGTCCTAGATCTCCTCTATGGGCTTTACTGACATGAGGGGAAACGACAACTAGAGTCAGTTACGAAGGGTGCCAGGGGTCCGGGTTTGGTACTGTTGGTTTATGCTAAATACCTCGAGCACCAGTTGTAAAATGCTCTTGGTCAAGACTACCTATTGGATTGGCCGAAGAGCAACTCTACTCACTTAAGGTTTCATACTCCCACCAGAACGCGATGATAGAACAAACCTGCTTTGCTATAGGAGTCTGGCGGTGCATAGCAACCAAGTAAGTCTTTTCTTTTTTAAAAAAAGTTTTCTCATCAACATTACCTTCTACTTTTGTTCAAACTTCGCGAATACCCCTTGCGCCTCCATCGATATAACTGAAGCCAAATGTCCCAAAGCAACAGGCTTCTTCTCTCCGAAGTTTCGAGGATTCCATACTAACTGGTGAGGATCTTGAGGGAGTATAAAGCCTGCACATGAGCTATCATACAACATATAAGTAAGTATACACGCTTGCAAGACAGATTCAATCCTCATATGGGCTCCATGCCATAGAGAGGTAATGATCGACAAACTCGACACAACATAAGCATTCCCAATTGCGTGGGCTTTTATATTGGTCTTTGTATACAGAGGCTTTCATCTTCCTTGCAATTAAAGCACCTACAGTAAGTATAGGCCGACTGTCGCACAGTGAGGGTGTGGCAGGTACCTTTACACTCCTTGCTCTCCAAGTTGCGCATTGCCTTTGCATTAACCTTTTTATAAGTGCTCACGCTTCGACTCCGCGGATTCGCCTGATCAGCAACAAACTATAGTGTAGCAAGGAGTGGACGCCGATGCTAGGATCCGGACTCAAGCTCCCCACTCTTTGCTACATACATCCGCCCCGCAAACTGTCGTTTTAATCAGCTACCCTCATCCTCGATATCCATGGCGTTGGTCAACAGCAATGCGGATCATCGACATAGCACGTCCTCACAATGGTACTGGAGATTTACAATAAGAGCTGAGAGCTGTGAGAGACAGGTCCATATAAAACTGACATTGCCTCCACAACATCTCTCTCCCCAGTCCGCAATACAGCTCAATAATTAGGGGGCTGTGAGTTGGTGCCCCTCCAGCTTTGCAGGGCGAATTTTCCTTTGTTGGGTTTGCTAGGTCATTAGATTGCCTAGGCGAGAGGTGGGGGCCATCACAATCATTCGGCCTTAGGATGGGGTGAAATATAGTTTGCTGAGAATATTACGGCCTGGAGGACTATTACAGACCTACAAATAACCAAAAAGGCATATTATGTATAGAACTGGCTAACCATGTTCAAATTCAGGCCTGGCGGTTAAATTTTTGAATAATAGGCTGAGGTCCCAAGCATCTCCGATGTTCCGGTTTGCGACCATGCAACCCCGGTCGTCACCCCCGCATGTCAAGACATTAGAGACCTCTCTGGGCAGCATGCTTATAGACAATATTTGTCTTACAGCAGCGTCAATCCCTTCGAACTCCTAATATCCGACGAATTTTCATATCGAGAACATGGTTGAGGTTTACTTTGGAGGAATTCGGTATACGGTGCTTGTGATGGGTACTGCTTCTATACCAGAACTTAGCTGGTAGTTGGAACAAAAACTCCAAAGGTCCCCTGATCTATCCCCGTGGACCCCAACCGCTAGTTCGCAGCTCAACCAGCGTTGCTTTGCATATGGACGGCGGCCGGCGTTTCCCAATCTATTACTCTCACGAGTTTGGGTCCAGATCCACTTAGTCCTTTCCAATTTAATTCCGCGTTTGGACCCTATTGAGCTTCAAATCTGTTCTTCAATCTCCTTTGCAACGCGCACGCACATGACGAACCATTGGATGGGACGTAATCTACTGGAACCCATCCTTAAAGATTTCGGAATAATCTAAGTGACCGGATTCATGGTCTCTACCCCTACAAGCGAGCTGCGCTCACCCACCAGCATGTCCCTGGGGCGAGTTGCCGATTCAAAGGATTTCCATACCTCAAGGAGCGATATGAGAGCGGACAGTATAAGTGATGGTGGAAGCCCTTCAGACACAATTACAGTTGCAGCCCCAATGATGACCATGAATAAGAATATCGGTACGGGCTCACATTCCAGGCGAACTTCAACCGTTGCGGAATACCAGAATATGCACGCGACAGAAGCAGAAGAAGTAAGCATGAGCCGACAGGAGTATGAGAGAGAGAATAGCCTTGAGCAGAAGGGTGTGAAAAGGAGGAGAGTAGAGGATCAAATGTCATCGTTAGTCTGCCGCTCCTGCCGCTTTATGCTCCTTATATCTTTTTCCTCAAGTTTCAGGGCTTCATTTCTGCATTTCTGAAGCAGATAAGAATCCAGACTTCTCTTTATACAAATTTGTGTTGGGTCTCAGAATGTAGGCTAATGTAGAAGATTGATGATTCCCAATCTGTCTAGTTGCGAGACGTGTAAACATCGTAAGGTCAAATGTGACCGAACGCAGCCGAGCTGTTTGCGATGTCAACGAAGCAGTATTGCACCCCTTCCCACCTGGTTTTGGAAATCATGTATTATGAGAATGCAAAAGCTTTCCATAGTCGAGTTGAGGCTGATATTATTTTCTGCCTGCACTAAAGAGCAGGAATGTGTTTATAAACAGAAGAAAAAGCCTGGTCTACGAGCGGGTATTGGTAGGGAATTGGAGGAAAGGCTCGGTGAGTTAATCCTTCCGTGCGACTCTGCATGATCATGGAGCTAACTGAGCGTCAATGGCACAACATAGATCGAGTCGAGAGTATACTCGCCTCACACGCTAGAATTCTAGAAGCACAGGCCAAAACCAAACAACTCTCCTCCCCATCCAACCGGTCGACAAGGTCGCACCACACTTCTCCGATCTCACCCTTGGTACCAGTTTCATATAATGGGCCAGGAACGCAGGGTATACCCCCCGTAACAAACGGTGCCGGCACTTATATTATAGCGCAAACCCAGATGCCTGGTCCCTCTCACAACAAATTCTGCAGAGATAGTCTACCTGATATATTGGGCTCCCCATCCGCAAGCACCACCGAAGCTGAGTTATACAGGGACCGTACGAATAGTATTGCGCATATGAGCGTTGATGGAAGTGGCCATGCGGCATTAACAACTTCTGATGGGATTCGGACATCATCCTCCATCAAATCTTTTGATCCAGGACTCCCTCCCGACGATGTCCTCTACCAATTGATAGACTTGTATTTTGCACAAGTACAGCCTGGTTGCCCTATACTACATCGCCAAACTCTTATGGACTCCTACTTTAATAGACCGGTATCTGAGCAGCAGCGGGAAGATATTATTCTACTTTATGCAATTTGTGCAGCAGCCCTCCGATTTTCGACTGACAGGCGTCTGGATACGGACTATAAGGCAGAATTCAGAAATAATGCAAAGCAAAAGGTCATATTCAATGCTTTGGAGAATCCGTCAATACAATCACTTCAAGCGATGATCATTATCGTGTTGGATGTAGTTGGTTCAACTAATGGGCCTTCTGGATGGGGATTGTTGGCACTTACCACTCGTATGGCTGTGCATCTGGGACTCAACACAGAGCCAAGCAATCCACCAGCCTTCCTCATGAACGGGGGTGGTAAGGAAGTACCATCGATATCGACTTGGGGTGTTGGAATGTTGCCGGAGCCCAAGGATTGGATAGAACAAGAAGGAAGAAGGAGAATATTCTGGATGGTGTATGTTTTAGACATATATACTTCGCTTGGAACTTCTCTTGACCTCACCCTCGACGAAAACGAGATTGAGAGACTGCTCCCTTGCCTCGACGAATTATGGGACAGGAATCAGCCCACAACGACACGGTGGTTTAGAACCCCTACACATCAAGCGGACAATAGTATGAGCAATATCAACACACTGTCTTCCTTCAGCTTTCTCATTGAGATTCTTGGCCTCCTCGGTCGCATCCACCGCTTCCTTCGAAAGACGATTGATATCAATAACCTGTCAGATGTAGAAGTTTGGCAGCGAAAGTATCGGACTTTGGACAAGGCTCTGACGAGCTGGAAATATTCCCTTCCCATGCAATACGGTAACCTAACAAGGGCACTGAATAAGGGTGTAAGTAGCAACGCTGTGGACCCTGGGTGGGCCCTGCAACACGCTGCCTATAATACTGCGGTCATTAGGCTTCACTCTGTAGCTGCCTACCCAACGAATTGCTCACATATATTTGGACCATCCTACAGCGCTGTTCAGCGATGCTTATCCGCTGTGGAAAACATTGCCTCTCTGACGAGAATCGTGCTCGATAATAATATGTTGAGCCAGCTTGGCAGCACATTCGCTTTCACATTATGGGTATCAGCAAGGTTATTGCTAGTTCACGCTAGTACTACAGATTACCAAATGATTCCCGATATTCGATTGTTCCTAGATGCCCTCCATGAGATGGGTCGGATTTACGAGACTGCCGAGCGTTATGCCAGTATCTTGCAGCGGGTCCTTGATGAGTTGACGAGCGCGGTAGGTGAAGACGGTTTGAATATGATGGGCAAGGATGCCCAGGGTGTCGGGAATTCACCTAAGACCAGAAATCATACCTCAGGTGAAGGTAGCACTGGGGATGTAGCTAGTCCACGGTCAACTTCTGGTGTTGCGGGAGATTCAGAAAAACAATCTTGCGTGGCCATTCTTGCAGATATGCGCCGCACAGCATACGCCGTCGACGTGCGTATTTCCCGGCAACCGAATGCGAATAAACTTCAGTCAGCTGCGGCATCGTATGGGACGGATGGAATTATGAACAGCTATGGTGGGGGACACTACAATGGAGCACTATTCCCATCCGCGCCCACCCCAGGAGCGGTAACTCCACATGCCCACGGACATCCTGGACCCCATAGTATGGCATTAACAGGTGCGGGAAATCTAGCTCCATTATCTCCAAATCCGCAGATGGCGGCAATGTCAGGTCCAGGCCAGCAACAGTTCATGATGAATAACCCACATACGTTCGAGTATCTGGATGTGTTTAACTTTTTCAATTTCCCGAGGGTGCCGGTTGGGGCGGGGGCGTATCTAGATGGGGCGGTGAGCAATGCAGGGACGCCAATACAGAGTTTTGCCACATTGCCAGCAGCAGCGGAACAAGGAGCAGGCGATTGGTTATTTCGGGAGTAAGACAGCTGGGGATGGGGATCTTTGAATAGGTTTGTGTTGGGACTTGCTGGAGTTTGGTATGAGTGGTAAGATGGACCAAGAGACTGTCATGTGCTACTGTTATTTATTGCAATTGGCTAGCGATCAGGACCAGTGCCAATTTAGCGTGCAGTATTTTTTTCCTTTATGGGTCTTTGTGCTTTATTACTGAGTTCTGGGAGTATCATGGTGTCTGGCGAGTTTCATTCTATATCCCCTTAGCCGGATGGATTCTCGGCTGATGACTTGGGGTTTTTGTGCCACTATCCGTGTTCTTTTTTTTTATGATATACTTTAGTTATATGTATGTAAGGCCAAGGATGATGAAGTGGAATGTTTCCCCCCCTACACACGAATGCGTGTAGGGGGGGAGGGGGGAGTGGGGGGAGGGGGGGAAGGGGGGGATAGGGGCTGGTTCGCTCCCCCCTGTCCCCCGTTACCCCCTCCCCCCGGATAATACATGAGACTTTGATATCACGGTGTTAGTATAACCCAAAGTGCGCACTTCAAATATAGCTGGTGATGTCCTAATGGCATACCCCACATACCAAACAAATGCATACTTATACTTGTCAGCCACTCCGCACAGCTACGAGAATTTACCCAAACAAGGCGATATATATGTTAACCTTGACTCTTGCTTCCGACGTATATAGCCTATGCAGGTATTGGCTGATCTCAAACGGTTTGGTAATCTGCAACTACATACATACAGACATAGACACGAGATAGAGCCGATGATATGGGGAGAACTGGATTGAATTAAGCGAGATCGGGGGGCGGTGTGGGGGAGGTAATAATGCTTTGGTAAGGGAGAGGGGGGGAGGGGGAAGGTTTTTCGTAATTCTAAATATTGATGAGAGTAGAAATACAGTATGTATTATATGTGTGTATAGGGGGGGGGAAAAAGGGAAAAAAAAAAAAAAAAAACTTGAAATGAAAATGTATGGTATTTATCATTCCGCCTAACATCATGATCCGTTAAAAAAAATTTTAAAAAAAAATGAAAAGAAAAAAAAGAACATCCATCGTCACCCCCCTCTACACCCCCCTCTTTCCGCCCTTTCCCCACCCCCCCCTCCTCTCTCCCCCACGATCAATGGGTTTGATAGAAATATACACATAGAAACGCCAAAAACAGCCTCGCCCAAAGAAAAAGAAATGCATCACTCTCCCATCTAGCCATCTAGATGTTCTCGTTTATGCAGAACCGCCTGCTTCGGCGCACCGATATCCTCCACGACACTTGCGCTATTGGGCCCCTTCAACTTTTTGGTCCGTATTTCCCCGGCCACTGTAATCATCCACAACCGTCCTCAGCGCAGGGAGAACATTGACTGCAATCGGGTAGCTCCACCCCGCAACAAAGAACGCCAATGGCACGATCATTGCTCTCCCAGTATCGTTGAATCTGTCGGCGGCAACACCAAGGAGTGGGGGTACAACTGCACCACCAATGATCGAGGAAACAATGAACGTAGCGCCCCTCTTTGTATGTCTTCCCAGACCCTTGATACCAAGCGTGAACATGGTCGGAAAGCAGATTGATTCCGAGAAGAGCACGAGGTTCATCATCGCCAACCCGGCATTTCCTCTCAACCCGACTGCGAGCGCTTGGAAGAGAATAATTCCCGAGAAAAACATCAGAAGGACTTTCCTTGGCACAATATACTTCATAACACCCGCACCGAGAAATCTTCCGATGGCAAAGCATCCCTGGGCGATAGCGAGGAAGTTCGCTCCCATAGAGTTCGTAGTGCCCTTCCGCACCTCGGTGACGTAGTTGACAAAGTACCCCGCAACGGCTACCTGCGCGCCAACATAGCAGAACTGCGCGCCGACTGCCCAGAAAAGTGGCCATTGCGATGTAATCGGCTTGATCTCTCTCTCCTCCGGTGTGGAGACTCCCCCCTCAGTGGCCTTATTCCCGGCCATGATCTGCGCCTGCCTCTCCATATCTGCGTCCGTAATCTCGGGAATGGGGGCGAAGAAAAACACCACGGCGAGGGTAAACACAAAAATTGCAATCCCTAAATACACCCACTGGACAGACTGCAGATCATTCGCGCCCAAATTTTTGAAGAAGACCTGGGAAGCAAGGACCGGGCCCACCACGACCCCGACGGCTTGAACTGCCTGAGCGAGGTTGAGACGCATATCAGCGTATTTTGGAGGGCCGCAGACAGCGAGATAAGGGTTTGCAGCGGACTCGAGCGAGCCGAGACCGGTTCCGATGATAAAAGTGGCTCCGCAAAAGCCGCCGAAGGAACGTTTTACAGCGGCAGGCCAGAAGAGGAGCGCACCGACGCCGTAAATGCAGAGGCCGGTCATGAAGGTCGCTTTATAGCCCCATCGGCGCAAAATATAGGAGGCAAAGGTGAGAGCTGCTACGGGGTAGGCACTGGAGATTGGGGGAGTTTGGTTAGTGTGTAAATTTCGAAGGGTGGGAACTGGGAATTGGGAATTGGGAATTGAGACTCACCCAAAGTAGGCTGCTTGGAGACCAGATGATCTAGCACGGGAGATGTTCAATGTAACTTGGAAGTGTTTGTTGAGCACATCCAGAAGACCGTATGCAAATCCCTATAAAAATTCAGCACGGGATACCGATTCCAGGAATAACAGTTCTGGAAGATGGAAAATATAAACATACCCACAAAAAGAAGAGAATAGTAACCAAACAAATTGGTATAAGAGATTGCCTGACAGTCAAATCCGAGGCATTGGTAACCTGGTCGTCTCTCGTTTTAAGGGGAGACCTTTTAAACGCCATTTCTGTAAACTCCGGTGATCCGTATCTATGTGTCTAGTACTGATGCTTGGACTGCCGCTGATGCTGATCAGAAGGTCTTCTCGGCTCCGGATGCCCTAATATTTATACAAATTATGACAAGAGCCGGTGTTTTTGCTCCCACAGCCTCCAGGACATCCTGCGCTCTAATTCCCTCGCCTAGGATGAAGCTCATAAACCCTGACTCTATTGCCTCTGAAGCTTAACCCTCCTCCGAGCCACCAGGAGGAGCGGCGCTGCAGTCGAAGCGGTGATTGGCATCGCATGTCCCATGGCCAGACAGGTCCCACAAAGTAAAAAAAACGGTAATGGTTTCGGGTGGAATCCAAGGGACGAGGCGGATCGACGGCTAACAACCCCAGAAACACAGGACACCCCAACTTTAGGGCTCTCCGAGTGCTTGAGATAGTGGGGTGTGGAGGAGGGTACCGAGGGGTAGCGCGGTATGGTATGTTGAGCTCCACATGGCATGAAGCCCGAGATCAGTTTGACACGGATAACATCGTGACGGTATAGTTTATTACCAGGCGGTTGGAATGTCATGCTAAATCCGCATAAACATCCGTATAAAGGTACCTACCCGAACTTTACGTCAAGTACCGATGCAGCTTCGCAAGTTTCGGCGAATATCTATCCTAGAGACGTGAGCATCATGTATTCCCTAGCCCGTTTGCCTGTCACACGTCCGCATCGATACCTTGGCCAAATAACGCTGGTCGGACCATAAGTCGACAGGCTGCCAGATGGAGCCAGCTTATACCTGCTCACTCTCACGACATGTGTCCCATAAATTGTTGCGTTGCAATTTTTCCGGTTGGTTAAATAACCAACCATCCACGGAATCACCAACCTTCAATGGTTTAGTCTTTGCGAAGTTAGATAGGGGATTTTACCATTCTTTATGACTAAACCTGACGCTACAGAAGTCCTGAAGGTATTATTCGCGGCAGTTATTACGAGAGCAGACAGTAAACTAGATCGGGGGGCATGTCTGTGGGGGTGACACGATGCGGCAGTAATCCTCACAACGTTGCAAGTTGCTGCAGTCCATTCTAGAAAATGGAAACTTGATAAATATCGTGTGGAGATTTCACACTTCTACGTATCATAGTAGAAGGTTTAACGTACATATGTAGTCAGGGATGATTGCCGTTGATTACGCGCAGCATGCAGCCAAGCCCCCCGAAGACACACACTGCGTGCCCGAGACATACACGATGTTCGAGGGCTAGGTACCAGTACCTAGTAGTGCTGTTCCAGTAATGGGGACTTCGCTCTCACTGGGGAGGACTCTGAACTTGCATCTCGCCACTGGGCGTCGCATGTGGTGAGTAAAAATCTGATCTCAGATCTTAATTCAATCTTGAAAAAAGCAAAATACCTGTCGCTGCCACGTTTTAATCATTAGCTCCTGATAGCAAAAAGCAAAGCGCTTTATTCCAACAACGACAAGCTTTGATAATGCACGTAAATCGATCAGATTTCTCCACAATACCTCTCCCATCGTTTACCTCGCATATTTGACCCCAATCAGCTGGAGGACTCCCAACTGTAGCCTATTCATTGCGAGCCAATCTTTTCTCTCGCCTCCTCAAATATTCCACCCAACGCCTCCACTTTTGCAGCGCCAACCCCCCCGACGTTAATCCTTGCCGCTGACCGTCTCCAGCATCAGCCATGATATCTTCAAGGACGTGGAGGTTTTCCTCTAACTCTTCAGGTAAGCTTGGGCCCATTATTATATGCCCTCCTCTGTCTCTTGCAAGCAACGCCATCTTCCGACAGAGTACTTCAGTGCCAGGTTTGCTAGCTTCTCTCCTTTCTCCTCCTCACAACACGTGGCCAACCCACACCGATACCCCGCCTCGATAAGACTTTAGAGTATGCACTACTTACTTAGTAGGTGGTCCAATGTAAATGTCGCGCCTACTTTATAGCAAGTTTCGCCTTGAGAGGTAAGTCAGCATTTCTACACACTCAGAAGGGAAATTCCCTTTGCTGGTTCTTCATTTCCATAGTACTTACATGTACTCTGTACATCCTGTACCCTTCAACCAGCCGCCAGAGTATCAGCCAGCCTCGTACCGCCCCACCTAGGCTGCCTGTATGCGCGGGTATGAGTGTTACTTGTACCACTGCATCCTCGGATATCCCTCAACCACGATTTACCAATGAAGTTTATAGTAAGTGCTCCAAAAGTCAAAATCGAATGTGAGAGGATGAGGCTCTTTCATGCACTGGCACAAGGACTACAGTTCATGAGATTACACATGATGGAGAGAGAGAAATTAAGCCAGGCACTGTGGCATAGTAATTAGGTTATGAGAGGATATGCCTACATGTGGAAGGTGGTAAAATGAAGATTCTTGGCATTGAGAGGAGGAAAGTTCTTTGTCTTCATCTCTTCCCCTTCTTACAATCATCATCATCGCGATCATCAAGCTTGTGCATAGACAGCTCTTTATTACTCCTTCGAATTTATCTCTCTTCAGTACATGCGGGTGTGAGAACGTTATTCTAGTTTTAGTTTAAGGTCAATCTTTTACAATGAATCAGTAGCGGTTCCGAGACTATATTATCGGGGTACAAGAACATATCATCGGTTAGTTTTGGGACCGTTATTCTCCGGCACTGCAAGTTCTACGAATGGTTACCTCTAGGCGGCCTGGCTCCGGCTTCTTATACTGATTAGCGATATGATTATAAAATTCATCAATTATCTGCTTCAGTAAACATGGAAAATGCAATCAGCATAGAAAGGTCTAAGAAGTCCGGTTACACTTTCCTATCCAGTGCTCTTATAGCTCTAGGGTGTGCGAGATTGCTCTTGATATGGTTGTATTTGACACCTCATATGTCTGCAACCTCAGATCTTAGTGAAAGTACTCTCATAATGTTCTCTACGAGAGGCGGACTACATGTAATGTGAAGGTTCCAAGATATCACCATGGTGAAACATAGTCTGGTAGCTCGTCTTTCGGTAATCTGGTTGCAGTTTCTCGGTTAGTTCGAATTCTGCATTGAGAACCTAGTCTCATGCCAAGACCCGTCTTGGGCCGATTGAGAACCAGTTCTATTAATACCCATTGTGAACGTGTGGTAAGCACTACAGATCAGATAATGGTTGCTTGGCAGCAACCTTTCCTGATTCACCCCAACCGCCAAGCGCCCTTACGGAACTATCACCACATATGCTGCCTGGCGCCTAGCAGAGCCATTCTTTTTCCGCGAACAATAAGCTAACATAGGTAAACATAGGAATTGTTCGAGAAATTCCAGAAGGACAGCAGTGCGGACTATAGACCGGTAATCCCTAAAAATAATCGTCTTTTGAAACCCAATCGTGACGCTTCCGCAAAGTTCCTGCTGACCACTCGCAACCCTAGGAATAAATCTAATATTCCGATAATAATTGTAAGATGTATATAGACAGGCCTTCCCTCGAGCTCACACTGTGCTACTTCCTGTTGAGCTGTTGGAGTCTTGAGCTGCGTCCTCAATCCTAGCTATTGCTTCATTTCCAGTCTATGGGCTGTCTGTAGAAGTTGGCTCTCCTTGTAGACGAGGTACCAGGACTTTTCTTTCCTTTCGCCTTTGAGCTTGGACTCGATCGACTTGAGCGTTTGATTGAATATTAATTTTCCTGGCTTCCTTATTTTTCTAGCGTGAGCAAATGGCCTCACTTGCTCTTTCTGGCATTATTGTAAGTTCTTGAAAAATTTCTGAGAAAAATGTCATATGTAACTGACAACTCACGCAAAAAGACCTTGGCCTGGAGCCTTTATACTTTCGCGTCTATTTTCGTTGCCCTTAGACTGTGGCTTCGAGTAAAACGGAACAGCCAAAATCTCAACGTTAGCGATGGGTTCATGATGCTTTGCTGGTTTGCAAATGCAGTAGCATGCATTGCAATCACGTACTGGGGACTTATTCACTTGAAATATGGTAGATATGAGTTGGTTGGCTTGGATTTTCTTGAGAAAATTCCAGGATCGGAGCAAAAAGATGCATTGAAGGTATTTGTCACTGGAAAAATACATGAGAAATGGTTGCTAATTCTGAAAATTATAGGCATGTGTTGTTGCGGCTTTTGCCTATTATGTCTGTTTATGGTCGCTCAAGCTGTCATTGCTTTGCCAATACTTCCACTTGTACAACCATCTTAAGAAGTATCTTCGACGGGTTCTAAACTGTTCGATCATAATCACTGCTTCTCTCTTCGTGACTGTCATAGTCTTGAATATGACAAAATGCCTGCCATTTGAGAGAAATTGGAAAATCCTCCCAACTGAGCAATTTTGTGTCTCTTTCATGCAAGAGGATGTGTTCCTCACATCTACTATAGCCAATGTTCTCACAGATGTGCTTGGTGTGTATACTCCAGCGACCCTTTCTATTTCAATTGACTAATACCTAGCAGTCATGGCTCTCCCTTTCTTCATCCTCTATACCGTACCACATCAAATTAACAAGGCCTCAGAACGATTTGCCATGGCCATTGTCTTCTTTCTAGGCTCCACAAGCTTGTCATTCTCTATTGTTCGATACATTAGGGTTGATGAGACAACCCAATGGAAGCCCCAGAACTTTAAGATGACGGAAGTATCAATCTGGACCATCTGTGAGCTCCAGATTGCAATGATAGCAGGCTGCCTACCTTCATTGCGGGTCTTGCTAAGAGACAAGAGGAAATCTCGGGCGGCATCCACTAGTACCGGTACAAGATATCTAAACGAGAAGCTAGATAGACTTGACATAAACACAAGTATGCGTAGCAGCCTAAAGAGCAACTATACCTACGCAGCAAACTCCTACCCCATACCGCGGCCCAGCGAGTCCTGGACATTCACACAAAAGGACCGGATCGATTCCTTTGGATATCCCCTTGCACCAAACACTGCAAAGTCCCAGATGTTCTATGGTTACAATGATATATACTCGCCGACCAACAACAGGGCCAGCTCGCACTATAGCGTGAACTATGGTGCTGTGTATACTAGAGACTCGAGTACCTATGAGATGCACAATAATAGGGTTACACTGGCAGCGGAGTACACAGTTAACATTGCTCAGTTGCCAACGGCTTACACCCCGCCACAGAAGTACGGACACTCGAGAAACTTGAGTACTATGAGTGATGATAGTACAAGCAGTACAGCGACAAGTGAGGAGGTGATGATTACTATGGCATTGAGCCCGGGATTGCCGAGGAGGGGACCTAGTTATTATGGAAGATTCGTGGGGCATTAGGTGGATCGCGTGTTCGTGAACGTGATCAGTCACAAGCCTTAGGGTCACGGTCTCTTCCTTTTCTTTTGTCACAAATTCTTTCTGTTTCGGACGCCCTGGTCACGAGGTGATCGGGCGGTTTTGGTTTCTTATGTGTTAGAGCTATATATACCTGGGGGGTACCGGTAATAGACGGGTCAGGAGTTAAACAGGTTGAGGATTATGTCTGTAAATGTACATCTATCTTGAATATACTAAGTATAAGTCGAATCTACTCACCTCTGTTTCATGATCAGAAATGTAGTTGCTTATCTTGAGATATACAAAAAAAAATAAGAAAATCTATTACCCTGAATATGCTCGAAACTGACAACATTGTACTAATGTTATGGCATGGCCTGGCGCGGAGACTACACGTACAAGCGATGATAGAGTCTCCTATGGTAGGGAACGTGGATGCACAGTAAGTGGATTACGATAACTGAGGATCGGTGCTCACAGCACCCCGATCCTTTCTGTAGCAACCAGACGTGCAACCAGACTACGAAAGGCCGGTGCCCGCCAGATTAGCAACCAGACAATCCTTCCTGATACTAATACGGTAGTCTGGCTTGCACTAGCCCCTCGGTATGGGCTGCATTTGGTTCTTTTGTAACCAGACTAGGTCCTTTGGTACAGTTCTTAATTTTATAAATATGAGGATATTCAAGATAAAACGTTTCTTAGTCTCGATCCTAAATTCATCCATAATATTGCCATGGCCTTTTTATTGCCATTGCATGGGTTGCCATCGTGAACCAAATACGGATATCATGAATTAACAAAGTGGGGAGGAGCACCACGCCTCAATTTCTGAACGTTCGTCCGAAAATGCAACTTGGAACCATATCTACTTCATAGGTACACTCTGCCAGCTGCTGTTAACCAGACTACCTAGGCTATGGCTTACAGTGTAGGGCTCAGATTAGCCTGGTTGGCTTGGATCTCCATTGCACCTTGGGAACTGGCTGTCCTCAGGTCAGCTCAAGAAGGGAGGCCACTTTTCAGCAGGTCCAGTGCAGGCTTTCTTCAGTATCTGATGAACCTCCAGGCGAACGGTCATGCTATGCGAATCGGAAAGGGGGCTCAAACTGGGTCAGGAGCTCGAGCCGTGAAAGCGTCAAATTATTCCAACTTAGGTTCGCATCTGGTCCTCTCCTATCGAGGTTCGACCTTTACTCACGAGCATCTCGTGTCACGCTTATGAGGGCCATTGGTATCTAATATAAAAGGAATATTTATGCTCTTGACACAAGAATTGCCTGATCAGTGGACCAAAAGTGCCCCTTTGATCATCACTAACGACAAGTAGAGTACCATCCAGGGCATGGAATTGGCCTTTATAACCATTGTGTTCTGTTCTAGTGGGCAAAATCGTATCTTGTCAACATTGGCCCTCTGTGGGCATCATTATATCTTGGGAGGGGGCCGCTTATCGAGCACTATGTTTGTTTCAATCCCCGCATGAAGACCGACCTGCATGCAGTGAGAATAAAGAATCGCAGGTAGTGCATGCATGCTAGAACCTATGGCATGAGGCATGTCAATATGGTCCTTCATTGTAGGTACTATAGTACCACGTTAGATCCAACCTGCTAACATGCTGTCTTGCATGATAGGTGATAACCGGGAGATCAAAGCTCTTCTTGCAGAGTTAGATATCACTATGGCAAGATGAAATCTTGGTTCCAGCTGCAACAACAAAACCCATTGTCCTTGGGCCAAGTATCCTCACCGAGGGCGCTGTGTCAAAGTCACACAACTTAGGCGGCTTTGCATTGGTACAAGATGTCGCTAACAGCTTCAGGGCGTATGATCTCGGGCCCTGCACTCTGTATACTCTAAAGTGTTACCGGCTTCTCATAACTGCACACCGCGCCTGCAAACTTCACCTTTGACGCTTCTCACAGCCGATTAGTTGGGATGACGA
The DNA here is from genome assembly GCA_015179035.1 of Tirmania nivea. Taxonomy (NCBI): domain Eukaryota; kingdom Fungi; phylum Ascomycota; class Pezizomycetes; order Pezizales; family Pezizaceae; genus Tirmania; species Tirmania nivea. The sequence goes on along the minus strand of WHUY01000068.1, from coordinate 175,681 downwards.
ACTGTGATTCAGGTTTCAGTACACGTATATGCCATACCGTCTTACTCGGACGGAAGTCGGACTATGAACAGAGCAAAATCATTCACATACTCGAGTTGGCCAATTCTCACCGGGCGGGAACCAATCACTGGATTTAATTAGTCTCGGGCTCAGATGTGTAGTACTTCAAAGGCTGCGTTGCCCTGGATTTTAGTCGTATAAGACAAACAGCCTTTGAAGAGGTATACTGCTGAGCATGAGAAAGAGGTAACAGCCTCCTGATTCTGAGTCCTGAAGTATGTGAGTTAATCATCTTGAACACTGGGAGCCGTATCCGCTTACATTATCCAGATAGGGGGCGGCGGCGCCAGAGGAGGGATGAAACAGTGCAGCTTACGTTCTTACGAATCGTGCTGAGGTCTCTATGTTTCTTGGCCGGCCCTACATAGTACTTACACCAGCTAAATTGCTGTACACTAATACTGCCTAGTCTCGGTCTCCTGTTTGAAAGCTACCCCTAATAGTGCCGGAAAGTTGTTCCAAAGGAGGCTTAGGACAGACTCACCCATTAGCAGAGCAAAAGATCATGCTCGATATAGAAGGCATAGGCCTACTACCAACTTATCAGAGACAGAAACGTAACCTCGTCATGTGCAGTTCAGATTAAGGTTACACGCGGCTTGATCCTGCGATTTCGAGCCAGTTGGCTTGGGATTTGCTATCGAGCGGAACAATAGTGGTGATTTATATTTGGAAACGGGAGATTTGGGTTCCAGAGCTGCATAAGTAAATGATGTTTTTTGTTTCAGAAATTGACTAACCTGAGCCGGTACGCTATATGTTACACTTCTCTCAATACATGATGATATCAATGAGTTCATCCAACCTTAGCATGCTCGGTTTCAAAATGGAAACATTACATTGATTCCTCTTGATCATCATCATAAATATCGGTCAGCATCGATAAATTCAATTTTTGGTCCCAGTGTCCCATCATGAGTGGGGGGGGGAGGCCTGCTTGGTCAAGCCGAGCCCGAGGGGGCTTGAGCCGGGGTAACAGGGCCGGGAATGGAAAACCACACTGACGGACTGTCAAACGCAGGAATAGAGGTCGAAAGCATAGTTCGCCTAGTCTGGTTGGCACAAGCCTCTCGTAGAGATGGTTCGCCGAGATGCCAAATTCCCCGTAGCGTTTAGCCGCTCTGACCGAATCGAATTCAGCACAAGAACTAACTAAAGGATTTCCCCTGAATTCTCAAGCAAGCTGAAAATTTAGCGTTAGGTATGTACCACTTCTTTCAGCCAAGATCAAGTGACAGAAACTCCTCTCAAAGACTCGATCATAGGGTGAACACCAAGATCTAGAACATGCTAGTGTTGATGGCAGTCTTTTTTTTTTTTTTGAACTCGTGCGCAACCTTAAGGGTCGCATGGCGAGCCAGCGGAACCCCGACTGGATTTAAGCGCGACTGGATTCAAGCGCACCAGTCTGGTAGTGGTTGGCACTGCACTAGCTTAGTCTGGTTAGCACCACTTAGCGGGGCTGTTGTGAGACTAAGCACACCAAGGCCCATTTGGGGCTAGTCTCCGGAAACCTTCACTGACTAACTTAACTTAAGCACGGGAAAACCTCGCTTGCCGTGCTCCTTGGCTGTTAGGAAATCTTTTGGGGCGAGGCAGGATTCGAACCTACTAACGCTAATGCGTTCACCAACGTGGCTCCCAACTACACCACCTTCTCCTCCATGCAGATGGCAGGGTCAAGGGGCCCCTCTGCGTCGTATTGAAGGGATAGCTAGACAAGGCACATGAAGATTGACGATCTCATCGAGTGCCCGGTACTCTGGAAATAAATCCTTCAACTTCAACGGGTATTAAATTGGTCACAGGTCGAACTCACCGGCTTGGATACGGCACGATCTACAGTAAGCATTACGGACTCCGTTCAACCCCTTCCACTACGTATTCGTCTGGAACGATTTGTTCAGTTCCCTGAATGGTACTTCATATATTTTCATGTGATGCTATATGCGTCTAACAGCTATATCCCTTACTTAGCCACTGCTAGTGCCAGCATCTTCGCTGCTCCGGTAGAGACCTGTGCTATTTGTTCAGAAACATGTATTCGCGAAACGTCAACATACCTCGGGGCAACATTCCAGCACAGCTTCCCAGCATTGGGCCCCCTAGCCCCCCAAATGCGACTTTTTTCGAGTCCCCAATGATAACACTTTTGGCTGGACCTACAAAGCGAAGATTTTGGGCCCATAAGGACATCCTATGCACTGTACCTTTTTTCCGGAGCTGCTTGGAGGCTTCGTTCCTTGATACGCACACCAATATCATTGAATTACCGGAGGATGATCCTGATGCTGTGGGTGCTATGGTGTCGTTTTTATATTCAGAAGAGTACTTTCCCCGGGTAATGCGAACACATGGCACACGAGCTCTAGAAGTCCCTCCAGCTGGCCAGCAGCACAGTCGAAGTGTTCACATTCATATACATGTACTTGCAGAGAAGTATGCAATTACAGGTCTCCGAGATCTCTCCTTCCGGAAAATTTTCCTCATTGATTCGAGCGACCTCGACTTTCTACACTTTCTACGAGAAGTCTATACAGTCACCCCACCTACCAGCAAACTCCGGTACGCAAATAGGATGGAAGAGTATTGGGTTCTAGGACTTCATGAGAGACTAAAAGAGATGAGGGCACAACATCCTCAAGAGCTGAATCATTTCTTAATGGCATGTCCGGAATTTACCCAGGATTTGGTTTGGAGCTTGAGTTATGCGGTGGATTGCGCACTAGGGGCTACAGGTGTCACTGTGGAGCAGGGTTGGGGAACCGGAAATAGGTTGACTTGAGCCAGCGAATATCAAGAATGGGCATAGGCTTACGACTTCTTTTTACAGTCGTCACATTGACTGAGTTTGGCTTAGGTGCGGCGGAATCGCATTCCCTATTTCTATTGGGTGTTTTGGGTTTATATACATACCACGATTTTTTGGGGGTGGTCTATTAGGAGCATAGCACTGCCGTTACCGGTAGGTAGTTAAGTTTTGAAAAATTTGTATTGGCCCTCGAGCGTTCATGTCTACAGACTTAGAATACGGACGACGTATTGTTGTTCCGACCCACAAATTGAGAATCAGGGCGTTCAATCAGCTGTGCCGTCAGACTAGTTGCCCGTTGTCACCCCTACATACAGTGCTACGGAGGGGTTATGCAACCAGACTACATACAGTGCCATTCAGAAAGTAGCCGGGATGCTAGTCTGGTTGGCACAAGCCTACGAGAGGCTTGTGCCAACCAGACTAATAAGAACTACAGTATGGCGATGCGAACAAAAGCAAGGCAAGGACGAAAGATTTGGAAACGAGATTGGCCAGCGGCAGAAACGGGCCAGGTCGAATGGGGCAGTGCAAATAAACTGGCAGAGAGCCACGGGGATTGAAGGGAGAGAGGTGGAAAGTTGTGGTGCAGTAGAACTGGTGGGTTAAGTACAACGGCAGCCTGCATCGGCAACCTGCATACTTGGAGGTGTTGAATCGAGATAATTGGTTGATTGATGTAAGTAGAATGGGAGGACGCAATCTGCTGCAGGAAGACATCGGTCGATGGAAGGATTAATCACACGATGACAATTGAGAGGAGATGGATATTTAAGACACTGGGATTAGCACGCTGTATTTCTCTTTTACCATCATCATCTCCTTTAGCTAGCTAGCAGGCGAATATACTCTTATTCTCACTCCGAAGTGTGCACGACGTAGAAGCGAATTTCTACAGGAGGGGGACCCAGTTGTCAGACTAGGTAGAGTACGGATGCCGCGAGGAAACGGGGTCGGCTACGAGGGTGTTGTACCATACATAGTCTGTGCCAACCAGATTACGGGGTCGGACGCAACTGGGCACAGTTAGATAAAGGTGTTTAGGAGAGGTATGGAGATAGGGCAGTGATGACGGGCTCAGCGGAGATGTTCTTCTCGCAGATAGTTGTCAGTTCGGGAGGTTGTTGTCCCGGGTTCCGGGGATATAGGAGTCACGACCCTACCTACTCATTGGACGTCATAAGCCAACTGCGGATATAAAAAATAAAAGGCTAAAAAAATGAGAAGGTAGCCTAGTTAGGATGCAGAATGGATTGGTCAAACCAAGAGATGCATGCATAGCCTAGATGGATCTCTGGACGCTTTTGTACAGCATGTACTGGTAATGTAGGTACATAGACCCTTTATCGATAGGTTACCCACGGGTATCTGAGGCCGACAATCCGCTTCCTTTGTATATATGTACTTAGTACTCAGATCTACCGAATACCCTTTTTATGTACACACCTGAAGCTAGCGGGCCTGGTTCCAAACGAACACGACAGCTGTCAATTATAAGTAAGCTTAAACACAACTACGCCTAAACCTAGTTTTAACGTCCTGCGTTCAACGTTCGACGTTACACGAATATCATTTTCGGCTTCCTCGAAAATCGTAACATCAACTACATACATTGAACATTTTGAATATCAGGCTATATCACACTCGGTGTTCCTACCAGGTCCTGCATGGCCGAACTGGCTTTCCCAGAAACTCGGAGCCTTGTGTATGTTTCGGGTATGAGCAAACGCACGTAATAAAGGGTGTGGCACCTTATCAGATTTATTTATCTTACATCTTCATCACATATCAGATTTAGATTTGTGGACCAGGGGGGGAAGAACATGTTCATCTCATCACCACAAAAAATCTTTGAATTAAGGGGTAAATTAAACAACGCCGTACTCTACTGCTACGTTTTTACTTCTTTTTCTTTTTTTTTTTTGTTGGAGGGGAAAGAAGAGTGCTAACTTTTTGTCGTTACTCGCATCTAGCTTGCGTAATGCTAACGGCGAGGCTTATTGTAGTTGCTACACTAGGGGTATTCAAACCTAGTTTTAACAGTTTTTTTTTAATCGGGGTTCTTGCGCGGTTTTGACCGTTCTGGGTTTGAGTCCCTCATTTTGTAACCGCGCAAATGGCAGTTTAAACGCCCGATTAAAACGACCGATTTGGGCGGGGTCAAGGTGCCAATCGTCTAGGCTGAATTGGGCTAGGTTCTAAATTATGGGCTAGCTCCCAATTTCAAGTTCGTTTAAGCGTTTCGTTCAAAAAAGGTCCTGAACGGCCATTTAAACGCACTTTAAGCGTGACCAACCTCACTTAAAATTTAGTACGCGCAAACCGCGCAACCACTTAAACGGTCGGAAAAAAAAAATCGTTCAAGGAATGGTTTGAACGCCGTTCAAAATTAGGTTTGAATACCCCTACTATGTTCATACCTAACCCTGAGAAAGCCAGCTAAGCCAGCGAAGTGAAGTTTGCCTTGCGTTGGAGATGGGCCTCGGGGTGTGACGCCGATAATTTAAGGGGTAATTTTTGGCTGTATTGTATCCTCGAGGCCTCAGCCTCGGAGTCGGAGCCTTGTCGCTCGTGGCTGCCGGCTTTAAGTCCCAAATCTCAGGAATGAAGAACATTACTGCGGATTAATGTTTGGGCTATTCCCAAGGCACAAGGATAAGTCTAAGGTGTAAATATTTGTCTCAAAGTTTGGGCAGAGGTCAGAATACATATTACAGGCTTTCATCTTTTAACAACATGTAAACACGGCTCAGCCCCTGACAATGTTTAAACTATTGCCCATATATGTGTCCTGTAAAGCCATCAAATGTGTACCCAATAAACCAAATCATATGCATGACATCAGTCTAATAGTGTAAGAACCTAGAAATTCCTTTCTCTGTATCCAAACTCAAAATCGGAAGGGTAAAAGCATGATAGTTCAAGTTTTTTTAGACGTCCCCATTTTCTCCCAACCCTTTAGTAGAAGAATAATGCAGAAATGAAATAAAGCCCTAAAACAGTCATTAACCAAGCCACACAAGTACATGGAGATGGAGAGAAAAGACGAATGAGAACCAACAGAAAATCAAGGAAAGATTCAGATCCTGGACTTGCAAGGTTGAGCTCGCCCTCGCTGATGGTACCACCACCGCAGTCTCTTAGTCAGTGGGAGGGTATGAATATCGATATAAATCAGTGCTCAGGTTATACGCCTCCGCAGTCTGACTCCTTCCCTCAAGCTGCCAATGCTAAAGCTCGGCTCGCCTCCAGTCCCAAATAAATCTCCTGTTGAGTCCCAGCACTCTAGATGTCCTCTTCTCTAAAATATCCCTCAGAGATTACGCGGCCCCACTCTCGAAATAGAACTCTGATCTCTCTCTATCTGTATGTCGCGATCAAGTGATGCTAATGCAGCATTGAAAAGGGATCCCTCAATTCGCAAAAATCTGCTGTCGTACACTTGTTGTGCACTTTCTTCTAGTCTCATTCTCCAGATCTGAGCATTGGACATGGGCTGGACTGCTGCTAGTTCCCACTCGCCGCCTTGTGCAAGCCGAACTACATCGCCAGTCGGTTCATGTCGGTGGAGAGGTGATGCTTCAGTGATAGCTTCAGTATTCCTTATAAAGCGAAACATGCTCTGTGGGGTATGCTGTGATTGCGGATCTGCATGACTCAAAGCCCTGTTTACATGTGGGTTCTCTAGCTGAGGGTGCAGTAGTGACTGAGGGGCTTGATTGTAGGAAGGAATGCGAGTGCTCAGGTACGAAGAACTCTGGTGCCTCGGCGGAGTGTATGGTGGATTTTGTAGATTCAGAGTGTTTGAGGGGTTTGGAGAGGTTGGTGAGTCATCAGCTGAAAACTGGGATAGCTGGGTACAACTCCGATAAGGTTTTTTGCAACGATGCTCTGCGACATGTCGATTTAGATCCTTTTTTTGTTTGAATCTCTGGGGGCAATTCTCGCACGCATATGGCTGTTCTGAAGAATGTCTTATCCCATGGTTCCTGTTACAAATGACATATTGTCAGCCTCATTTCCCACTAATTTATTAATTATTGACCTTTCAGTCCGCTTACTTACCGCAGTTTCGAGTTGTCTCTAAAACCTTTTTGACCTGCTACCTTATTTTCGCAATCAGGATGGAGACAACAGAACTTGGGCTTTCGAAAGCTTTCTTTCTGGCATTCCAGCACACCGAGGTTTTCTGTCCATTCGTTGATTCTAGGAATCTTTTGTTCCACATGTTCAGGACTTTGGTTTGGATACGAGGCACCACACAAACCCCTTTTCCGTGACTTTGCTTGGGGTTTTGACGAAGTATTCGAAGTTGATCTCGTGCCTGAATATGTACCCCCTGAAGCTCCAGAATTACTTTGATCCGATACCTTCGACTTCTTGTTTAGGGCTTGAGAGGGATTTGAGGCAGTAGTCAAGGCTAGCGGTGAACTTCCCTGGTCCAGCACCTGACACTTGCCTTTGCATCGAGGTATACTGCATACCACGCAGCCTGCAAGATCATCTGTCAGGTTCCGAAATCTTCGATATTGGTGTAATAGAAAAATACTCACAGGTACTGGTTCTTTGCGACATTGGTATATATAAAAGGCTTTAGGCAGAAGGCACACGGTGGACTTTCAATACCAAAATGGTCGATGTAGGCGTAGCGAGATTCTGATACTATACTACACTTTAAACCGCGGAGATTGATCTTGCTGGGGCCTTGCCAACAGTCCTTTCATGGGACTTATAAACTCTCTTCAGGCCCCGCGGCAGGCTGTACTCGGGCTGTAAGGACAACGAGCAAGGATAAGGACCATTTAAATTATATTCGAAGAAAGTAGCAGAGATTTGTACTTTATCGACTTCACAACGAAGTGAGTTTTGATATATAAAGGTAGTTGCAGTCAGATCTTTCGTACAACACCGTTATCGTATGTTGTGCTCTTACCCGCTAAGGGTCAGGATACTGTCAGGGTATATCTTATATTCGACTGCTTCTAAATATACTATCATGATACTACCATACGGGCACTTCTGCCAGTTTAGCCCTTTACAGGAGACACCAGTGCATCTTTATATTACCCTCACCTGCTGGTTGGCCAACATTGAAGAGCATTAAAATCTAGAGAAACCCATCCTCGGAGTTGGCACCGTTAGTATGTTGGCCAGACTGCCCGTCAGTGCTTAGCAACCCCCCTCAAACAAAAAAAAAAGAAGTAAGGCGCTATCCTTTTGGTTATTGGTAGTAGTTGCAATGCTTTGCCACCGAGCTGTGCTCGTAAGTTGACCTAGGTTCAGAAACATCTAAGCCTTCATTCGGTGCACGACCACCCCCGCGGCAGTATAAATACGGTTCGAATTTCCGGTTAATGAACAAGTATTCGATAAACTGTTCGGGGCTGATTTGGACAGCTGTCATACATATGAATATGGCAGTCTCTTCAACCAACGTCATTTATCCCCAGTTGGTGGTTTGTATTTTCATGCGTAAATCTCCTGAAAAAATACGGCAATCAACTTAGCCTAGTTGCACCAATCAAAGAACAACCACATTATGGGACTATCGGAGAAACGTGGATGGCGGCAGACTCCTTTGCGCATGCAGCAAACATATGTTTTATCACCCCCTGTCATGTTCTCTAGCTGTAAGACTGAAATGCCGGCCTTGCTAATCAACTCTCCCTAACTACTTACATAACTAGACCGTCGCTGCCTACATGCTTCAACTTAGGCTTCTATTCATATTCAAGCACTCTAAATCCCCTGTTGGCCAACCAGACCACTATTGGCTCTGGTTGAGCGATCGCTCCTATAGGCTCTTCCATTTAGGCCCTACACGCTCCCATAGGCATCGCGCTCTAATAGTAGTCGTAGATTTGAGCAAAAGGTGCCATTGGAAGTGCGTGCTCTGGAGGGAAGATTATCTTTTGGGTGATGACGTCACACAAAGTCGCCCAGAGGTCTTGGCATGAGACTATACCGTATCCAGGCAAGTAGTTATGTACATACATATTCCAAGCTAGTCTGGTTGGCACAAGACTACCGTTCCAAGCTGACAAATTGCTCCAATTGGAAATGTACGCCAGGTTAGCGAGAACAACTATCGATAATGGATAAGCTTAAAGTTCAATAGTCCAACTTAATTTTGACGTCCGCGTAACGACGAACATAGAGATATATGTAATCAGGTATCAATTACATACATCAATTACACGGATTGAATCAGTGCTAAATCACACACGATCTGCCTACTGGGCTTGAACGGCGAACATGCTAGGCATTATTACTATAGGTAAATACAACTGGATGATCGTTGGACTGAATTTCTAGCCATGGAGAAACAAATCAGATACCCAGGCCTTGTATGTGTTTCAACCATGCCTGTGCTGGCCCTGCAGCTGGGCTACATACTCATCTCATAACACATCTAGATTCAGTGGACCGGGGATGAGCATATGCAGATACAAGTATATAAATTTCCATGGATTATGACACCACCATCCCGTTAACCCTGGCGTGTGCTGTTCGGCTGTCATTATGGATGATTGCGCCGGCTCCAGATCCTTGCCTCCCCCCTCCCGTGGCCGTCTTCTTTAGATCTCTAAGGTCTCTTTGAATCTGCGAGTTCCCAACGTTCAGGAATGGACTACTTGCTGCATGAGGATATTGTGTGGCCTACATTACTGAGGCTTGTGAGGATATCGATGCTCATGTTGAAATCATGCATGAAGTCTAGAAAAAGCTAAGTTGATTGCTCGTTTTCAGTTCAAGTACTAATGTGGGCAACAGTCGATATTTAGAATGCCATATTTAATCCTTAACATGTCAACACGTTAAACTAACCACAAATGAACTCACAAAATAAAAATAATTCTAAGATGGCATAGAAACATCCAAAACATCTAAAATATCTAAAAATTTTCAAAATATCCAAAACATCCAAATATTCTCTGTGAAAGCTAACCACGCCAATCCTCAGAGTTTCCCACCTCAATCCGGACTCAGAGCTGGAAGGAAATAAGCATGGTATCGATAATAACTGAGACGTTTGATTGAATGCTCTCGCTTTTTCCCCATCATATAGCAGGCGAGAAATGAACAAATAATTGAAAATGAAGGTAAAGGTAGAATTAGAAAAAATAGCCAAAATAACAAACTTGAAAGTAATGGATATCATGAATTACTTGTAGTCCCAAAACCCTCATTATCCAAAAAGCACACACAAGTATCTGTCGGTGGAGACAAAGACAAACATGAATCTCTCAAAAATTGAGCAGAAGTTTCGTTCCACTGAAGATACAGTCTCGTTGAGCTGCTCAGACATTAAAACAAAATCATCCAAAAGTATAGCCAACCAAAACGTCTAAGAGTCAGAAAGAAGAGAAATGTGGGTATTGGGGGTTTATTGACAACTGGGTAATCCAGGGGAAGCAATCCTTACCTGTTCTGTCAATGTGTATATAACACTCAAATCAAGGATTCTTCACTCTCAACTCAATAATAATCCCATAGCTCAACAGACTATCTTATGAGGCAGTCTGCTGATACAAGCCACTTGTATCAAGCAGACTACCTATAGACTTATAAATAAAACATAAAATAAACCCTCCAGTATATATTCACCACTCGGCGAAATGCTTCTGGGGATCCTGGACTGGCAGAAACTGCGAGATTGAACTCGTCCCTGTTGATGGCACCACCGCCACAGTCTCTTAATCAATGGGAGTGCATAAATTTGAATCCCGCAGAAGGTTATAAGCCTCATCAAACTCAGACTCTACTTCGAGCTCAGGAAGCTGCACATCGCTGAGGTTTGACTCGCCCTCAGTCTCAGAGGAGATCCGTTGTTGAATTCCATTACGATCAGTACTGTTGAAGCTCTCCTCTTCCCGAGAAAACATCCTAGAGGTTGACTCGGCCTCACTCGCCAAATGGGTATCCGGCTTCCGTTGCATCTGATCAAGTGACGCTAGTGCTTCACTGCCAATAGATCTATTAATTTGCACAGATCTACTGTCAAACACTTGTCGCGCATTTTTTCCCATTCCCAATGCTATCTGAGCGTCAGCAGGAGGCGGGATCGCTGCTTGTGTCGAATCGCCGCCCTGTGCCAACAGTACTAAATCGCCGCCAACGCCAGTCAATGGGTAATTATGACCATCGGGTACCTGTGGAAGGAAGCGAGATGGATGCTGAGTGAGATTGCCTTTAGCATTCCTTGGAGAGTGGAATTGACTCTGAAGGGTATGTTGAGCTCGAGGGTCTTGAGGGTTTGAAGAATACTGAGGGTTTGGTGAACTTATATTCGGATGAGTCGGTAGCCTCGTCTTAGTGGGGATCGTTAGTTGCTGGGGGATCGGTCGATTCTGGAACTCCTTCCCTGGGGCTGAAAGCTCGCTCTGAGGCGAAGGTTGAGATCGACCTTTCAGAACGCATAACTTTGCGTGATTCACCAAATCCCTCTTATATTTATATTTCTTAAAACATCCCGAGCTCGAACACACAAAGGGCCGTTCGTCTGAATGTCTCCTCAGATGATCCCTATTAATCAGCATCATTGCCCCTTAGCCTTTTAGGCACAATGCACTTACTGTAGTTTTGACTTGTCCTTGAAACCGGTTTTTTTACAGTGCTCACAAGATAACCTAGTTGAGTTGGAAGTAAACGTAGATTGTTGATCCGAACTGTTGGGTGCAGAATAAGAAGACGGCGTGACCGTGACGGTTGGCACTTGCAGCTGCAGATTATTTTTCATATATTCAAAATAATCTCGTTGATGCTGGATCCATTTTCTGACATCGGCATCGGTGGAGCAAACGAACGGCTTTTTTCTCGCAACCTTTTCTGTGCTTGGAGATGGATGCAAGGCACTACCATCTAAACCCGATCCTGAAGCCTCACTACTTCTCTTCTTCGATGTCTTGGTCTGTGGTCTCGATGCATCTGATTGCGGGCTTGATAGGTACGAAGTATTCCCCGAACCTCCAACCTTCCTTTGCTCTGATATCTTGAATTTGTCCGCTGGAGCTTGAGACGGAGTCGAGGCTAGCGATGAATTTACCCGATTCCTATGATTCCTTGCCTTATGCTTGCCTTCGCCTTGAGGGCCTATATTTGAGAAAGCTAGAAAACATTATGTTTGTCAGATTCCCAGACAGTCATCGGGGTGATGGAAAATACTCACGGGTTCTAGTTTCTTGGGACATGCAGAAAATGTAGCGCGGAAGGCACACTGCAGTTTTTGAGTCCCAGATGGTTGAGCTTAGGTACTAGTACTATAGCTGAAGGAGAGTAATCAGGGCCGTCAAGCGGCGAAAATAGGTAATGGAGCGGAGAAAACAAAAGGCGGAATTGAGGGTGGGCCTACTGTTGGAGCCTTAAGCTTGCCAACGCCCGCAGTGTCTTTTTTACAAATTTATTCCATTTTGAAGCTTTGATATATCCTCGCGGTATCGTCTATATTAGGTTAAGGACGATACATTCTGGGACAGGGATTATTAATGCCAGAATGTTGAGTTGTGCCTGCCTACTATACAACGGGTCCTCAATTTAATGAAGTAACATCTGGGGAAAGTACCACAGAATCTGCGCCCTTACCACCTTTACAAGAAGGTAGGACTTGATATTTGAACTCAGTACTCGTGTGCACAACCTTAAGAGTCGTATGACAAGCCACGCCGGAAACCCAGGTAGATTCAAGGGACGTCAAGTTAATCTGATTGTAGGACTTGAGATCTAAGGACAATTTCAATCAGATCACACATGACTTTTGGAAAGAAGGGTTATTATAGACGAACAATATACTACTTTACTCGAGGTACCAGGTCAGAGTAACTTCTGCTACCGGAGATAAGGACTATTGTACACATTGAGGATGCCTGGCACTGCCACCTTGGCTTTAGGGGGAACGCGTAATGTGATTGGCTGACGTCAGTATACGTAGTAGGACTGCTAACGAGGCCCATTATCGCCCGCTAGGTTATGAAGATCCTTAGTACTGGTAGTTTTGACTTGGTGTGGAGCCAAAGCCTTCATCCCGAATCGGTACCCCCGCGGTATCCAGTCCACCTAAGTAATGAACAAGCTTTGCCCGTTTATTGGAAAAACTACCCTAGGCAAATTAGACAGTTGTAATGGAGAGGGCAGTGTAGAATTCCATACAGTTCAAGTAGCAATATGTGGATATAAAAGTAGTCTGTCATTCTAATCATGTGCAAGTAACCACAGCTACAATAACTATTCGCGCACACCCCTGCAACATATAAAAATCGAGGAGATGCTGACCGGTTGCAATGGCCTAACATCCGATGTCACAATAAGGTAGCACCAGAAAAATTATAGTCTCGAGGCCGGCTAGGGAACTGAACTCTGAACAAGAGATAGATAAAAGAAGGAATGAATCCATGATTAATGCTCAATTATTTGAATGTCAAACCATGATACTTGACTTAATGCTTCGTCTCTCATAGTACATCTTCTCCCATGGTACTTCACTTATGATACTTCACTTGTGCGCATGCCATCTCTGGTAGTACTTCACTCAGCAGAACATCCCACATATCATGATATTCTCACTTGTTTGTTCACCTCAATAGTCTTGTGGCCTGGGCGGGGTACTCCATGATTAGCAATGTCCTATTAGGGTAGTCGTCAAGTTACCAAAGTAGCATGACGCCGTAGTCATCCAGTAAGTTTAAGCGCTGCATATCTCCTATAGACTCTATAGTAGTAGCCTCGTACCCAGGTTAATATTTTTGTAGTTCGTGACCTCGCCATAGACAACAGACTGGTTGCTACGAGGCTAGTATTGTCTGCCAAGCTTTCTAGTAATTCTTGCTTAATTGCTACTCACTTCAAAAATTAGCCTGGAGACATTGTTCAGATTTCCAGCCAAACCGTTAGCGTCATTCATAGCCAGCACACCCAACCCCATTGGTCCACAACAAATAAACATTACCAACTAATAATGTAAGAACTTGTGAGCGTAGTTTTGTTTTATACTAGTAAATTAATAATTCTACACTCTTCTTTTCCCTATAAAGTCATGTGGAGCCACTACTAAAACTACTTTGTAAGGCTACTACTACTAGATATAAGCTAGTTAAGAATATATGCTTTCACATACAGTCACATGAAAAAAGTCTTCTGCGGACAAGCGCGCAGCATCAAGGCCGCGGCTCAAATTGCATGCATATCGTATATTCCATAAAAATATGCATACACGAAACATGAATATAAAAAGGAAATCCCTAATATTTTGCATACCACCCACCTGCCTTAATCACAGCTGCCACCCGACGTGGCATAAATTCATATAGTGCTTTCAAAAAAGATCCAGGAATCATTGGGCGCGGTTAGATATATGCAGCTTGCCGCGCCCAGCTTGGCTCTGCGCGCTTATCCGCAGAAGACTTTTTTCATGTGACTGTATATATCTAATAACTAATGCAAGAACTTGTGAGCGTAGAATTATTTTATACTAGTGAACTAAGAATTCTACGCTCTTTTTTCCCCTATGAAGTCATGTGAATCCACCACCAAAGCTGCTACTACTAATGAGCTAGTTGAGCTAGTTAGGAATGCTAGAGATACTGTATATACTTTATAGATATATCTAATTACTAATACGAAAAATTGTTTTAAACTAGTGAATTAATAATTCTATACTCTTCTTTTCCCTATTGAAGTAATATTCATGTTATTGAAGTACATTTGATTATTATAACTTACTTTAAAACAAATATATTAACAAAAACATAATATCTCTAAATCTAATAACAAATACAAACAAACTTATCACCTTTCCATGCAATACAAAAAAACGTTTACTATACTTGATTGATTAACCCTGTAGGGTTGGCTGGAATAATGGATGAAGCTGGTTGGGGTCAGGAGTGGAAGGTTGAAAAGTCTCCCGGCTGTTAACTATTGAGACTAGTTAACTATCGGGAAAAAAAATATTTGTTTACTAATAATAAAGTAGGGGCTAATATACAACTGACAACGCCAAGTAACTAACTAGTAGGTTCGTCACCTCGCAACTTCCCCCATAGACAACAGACTGATTTGTACGAGGCTACTATATTAGTGCCTTGATTTATAGGTCTAAGCAATAACCTTGGAGCAAGATACATAATTGGTAACCTCTTTTCGCCGAGAAATATAGCAGAGTCAGTTACCAAGTTTAGAAGGCTTTATGTAAAGCGTAGGTATCTAACTTACGTAATTATATTATTCAACTTCTAACCAATATTTAGAAATATTGGTAGACTTGTATGTCCAGCACGTTATTATTCTAATGTACCGGTATTACTGAAAATTCTAGAACATGATTCAAGTGAACGCGCCACCGCTATCGATAGCTATCGATAATAGATAATCTTAAAATTTACGATGCAAGTTAGTTTTGACGTCACGACGAAAATCATTTTCGAGTTCCTGTAGAATTTTGGGATCGTAACATATAGTTCTATTTACAGTACCTCTATGTAATCTGGTATCAATTGCATCAATTACACAGACTGAATCAGTGCTAAATCACTTATGATTTGTCTACCGGGGCCTGAATTGCGGTCTTAGTAAATAAGGTAAATAGAACTAGTTACATATCATTGACTAATCTCCAACTTTTAGAGATACTCAGGCATAGTGTGCTCCACGGTTCAGGTTTTTCAGTTGACAACTCTGCGTTTTGGAAAGAAAAAAAAGCCCCGAGTTTTTTAACCTAAAGTCAGTAACTTGGGTCTGCAATGCAGTGACGTCTGTACATCGATCAGGAAGGGCGAGAATTCGATCTAAAAGGGTGATAGTTTCTTGGACAATAGTAGTGTAGTCAGTATTGGAATTGGCAGGGTCAAAAGCTGCCTATCATCGTTTGTACACCAAAACATGCCAACTTTGCGAAAATATTAAAAATTATCTACACCATGAAATAAGTTCGCTCTAAGTTCAAAATTTAGTTTATATCACGAACTTAGAAATCTTGCTTCAAAACGCACTGTAAATGGAAAATGCCCTCGGCGAAAATTCCGGAAGTTGGAAGAGTGGTTGCCAAGTACCTTTCCCATACAAATTTGTATGGCAACGCCATGTATCTATGCATTTTAGGCTTCCAGTCGAGGAAATACCAGTTCAAGAGCTATCTTTTCGAGCTTGAATTATAGCATTTCCTAGTCTATATCTTTTACTGGATATCAACAGAATTTATAGCGTTTTTAGTTTTTTTGACACTCCACCGAAAAGGAACACTTTTGGTGTAAAAACGGCAAGAGCAAAGGTTAATATGGAGGTGTATACTAGAAGCTCTTTTCCTCCTTCCTATTTTGAATGGTATGGGCTTGGCGCCAAGACACGCAGGAAAAGAACATACACCTCCGTACAAGGTAAAAATGATCACCGATGATCACCGTGGAGGCATAAGTTAAATTAGCCACGTGGCGATGGGGAACAAGGATCATAATAATTCCTTGTAATTATGGCAGATCATAGATTCAATGGACTGGGTAGGTAGTCTGGTTGGTGAATTGGGAAGTATGTGCAATGCATGATGATCGCATCTCATTGACATGGGTTTGAAGGCGTTTTCAAAGGCACACCAAAACAACGCCTGACGGCTTTTTTCCTCCTTTTTGGGGGGGGGAGTTTCTAGCTTGCATGCTATTAATGGCGAGGCTTATTTCAATTAGTAAAGCCTAGCGAAGCCAGCCAAGTCAGGCTTTTGACGATGAGCTGTTAAGCCATGAATTTCCCAGCACCAGAGCCTTGCCCCCGCGGCAATCTGCTTTAGGTAGTGATAGCACTCCTATGGTCTCTTTGGATCGATCCCAATATTCAGAAATGGAACCATGTACTGCAAGAGGGTACTATGAGGCCTGCGTTACAGAGGATTTTGAGAGTTTTTTTTTTTTTTTTTTTTGAACTCAGTACTCGTGTGCGCAACCTTAAGGGTCGCATGACGAGCCACACCGAAAGCCCGGGTGGATTCAAGGAGCTTTTCAAGATATCGATACAGAGCCGTGCTTGGAGGAAGAGTAGAGCGAGATGGAGCGCTTGAAAATTGAAGAATCTACGGCTGCAGCAAAATGCAAGCCAAGTAGAAGCGTGTAGGAGTGTGGCAGCGAGGGTATAACTACAGTCAATCGTTTCTCGACTCCCAGCCCGAAAGTGCTCTGCTATCAACCACCGGGTTTTATTGGGCTGTTTTTGAGTGGGGTAGGTTAATGTGTGGGAAGGATGATAGCATGCTGCTGTTGAGGCCCCCGGCCTAGTCCCTGGTCGTAAATCCTTAAAACATGTAACATTCATACCTAAACCGAGCCATGCCCATATTACCAATACCATACTCTTAGTGAAAGCCCACAGTAGTTCCGCAAGCCAACCATATCCCGCCTTCTGTGTATCGGAATTTTAAACTACGAGGAAAGAATATGTGAATTAGGAAATTTTGGGTGAGAACGCTCCCGCTTTTTCTAGGGTATTTAGTGGGGTACTATAAAGAAAAATATTTTGGTTGCACAAAAGGAATAGTCTCGTTAATCCACTCAGGTATCTTAAAAACAAGATTATCCACATATACAACAGACCGAGAAGAGAAATAAGAGAAATGCGATCAAGGAAAGTACAAATTCATGTTAGAAAACGAGATGTCACAGGTGAGTAGCAAGCTCCTTGCTTTTACACGTATGTCAGTCAGTGTATGTCGACACTTGAAGTCAAGAATTCTTCACTCACCCCTCGATAATGATACCGGGACTCAACAAACTGTCCTATGAGTTAGATATCTGATTGACACAAGCCCCTCCTTTTGTATCTAGGCTCATATATACAGCTAGGTGGCAAAAAGTTTCATACGCTGCATAAAAGGCCCGAGCATGCAGCGCGCTTGATTCAGATTCAATGCATCAAATCGCGTCTATCCCAAGTTAGGGTACTACAGCTAGCTGGCAAAATAAATCATACCCTGCATAAAAGGTCTCAGCATGCAGTGCGCTTGATTCAGATTCCATGCATCAACTCGCGGCTATCACGGTTTGGTAAATGCCTTACTTCTCTTGAATATGGGGTCACAACATCACAAGACTACTCTACCTATTTATACTTATGTAAAGTCTAGTTGATACTTCAGTTCAAGCAAATGCCACCAATACCCCTACTACCAACGCCCCTACTACCAACGCCCCTACTACCAACGCCCCTACTACCAACGCCCTTGCTACTAACACCCCTCCTACACATATTCCTCTTCCTACCAATACCTCTACCACAAATGACTTGTTTGCCAATGCTCCTCCAGCTCAAATACTATATGAAGCGGCAACTTCATAAAAGGTTTCCGCATTTAATGAATTTGCGTGGGGGTAGCGGTAGTGAACTTCCGAGGTAGTGCCTTCGTGGGTCCGGGAATCTGCATAATGAAATTTTAGTCTTCCTGTTTGTGCAACCCCAAGGACAGTGCGAGTCTTGGAGCAAGATCCCCTTACCTTCTACAGAAGAGCCTCTACCCTGAGCCCTGTCTGAGGCAGTACTATAGTCGCATCTCTCAAACTCGCTCCCATCGCCAAGCATCTCCTTGTAGGTACTTGGTGCTGGACGCCCCAAATGAATCAACCAGGCCTTGAAAACATCATCCACCTGCTGTTGCACTTGTGTGGCGACCGAAATGATACTCTGAAGTGGCAAATGCCTACTATGAGAGTCTTGAGGGATTAAATCACCTCTGAGCTTACATCGCTTCCTGCAATGCTCGACCAGATCCCTCTTGAATTTATATTTCGAGTGACAATCCGGGCACACGAAGGGCCGTTCGTCCGAATGTGTTTTCAAATGATCCCTGTCGGTCAGCATTATTGGCCAATACCCTAACGTCTCAGTACGATTCACTTACTGCAGTTTTGAATTGTCCTTGAAATTGGTCTTTTGGCAAAAAGGACACGATAGTTTTGGAGGATTGTTGGAGGTGGAAGAAGGTTGCTGATTTGATGCATCTCTGTTTCGCTGTTGCAAACTGTTGTGCAGGTACTCAAAAGGTACACCACGGTTCTCGCTGAGCCATTCATTGAGGCGGGGCGGCCATTGGCCATGGGTGTCTCTCTCTTTTCTGCCATGCCCAAGTTGACCTAGTTGCAACGCACTACCACTGGAACTCGTAACTTCACTACCTCTCTGTGGTGTTGATGAGGTTGATTGCGAGCTCGTCGCATAAAAAGTGGTGCCCCCCGAACCACCGATAATTCTTTGGTTGGATATGCTCTCAAATGCTGGAGCTTGAGGCTGGTTTGGGGCAGTAATCGCTGGTGGTGAGCTTCGCTGGTCCTGGGCCTGTGGAATATATTTCACCTTGCATCTACACCTCTGACAATTAAATATGCAAGCTATAAATCGTAATGTTAGCGTTTGGAATCCGTATGGTGGGTATTTGAGCTTACATTCTTGGGACATATACAATATATATTGTTCTGTACTAATTATGCAGAAAGGCTGCAGGCAGAAGCCTCACAACAGGTATTAAATTAACGGACCGAAATCGCTCAGTGGATAAAAAGAAGGCGTGAACCGGCGGAAAAAGCGCCGGCAAAGGAGGGTTCTCAGAAAATGATGGCCGAGACTGACAAGGTGTCAACATGGCGAAGGGGCATTTTATGGCTTTTATACCCCATGGTCCCAGGTACCGTCTTTCACAGTATCAATCCTTCATCGCAACAACATTTGAAGCTCAATGTTTATCCGCGGGTCTCGTCTCAAATTGGTTTAACGTTCAACAACTCAACAAGGATGTATATAAGTTGTCTCATTGGACGCATGCCGAACTAGGGACTCAGGGTTCCATGTAGGGCTGTTTCATGATTGTTGATTTGGGCGATGAAGCCTTTAACTACTCCAGGTTTTCAAAAGCTATAAGGAACAGACTACCAGCACCAAAGTAAACTATCTGATCTGGAAAATTTGCACAGTAAACATGAGATTGATATGCATATACACTGTATGCAATCCTACCCAAAAGTCTTGGTGAAACACAGATTTGAGCCTCATATTCGGCCGCACTCGAATTTCTTAAATAGCTCAACAACTACATATAGCTACAGCCTGAAATTGAGATTTGGTTAAATACAGGCGGCAAAGATAGTATCCAAAGTTCAGACTGAAGAAAATTGGAGTGAAATGAAAAGTTGAAGTATATCTAATCGCCAGTACTTAACTGAAGTTACAGCTGCCACTCAACCTGGCATGCTTCTCCACAACGACTCAAGTACAGATTCTGGATCTGCTTCTTAGACTTTAGGAAAGGCCTCATCATGCCTAACATGTACTTCGTCTGGTCCTTCAGTTGTGCTGGGAGTGCAAGGATACTTTATCGTTTAAAGTGAATCGACGCAGGCGTATGCTCGATAAGGTTATAATCTGTGCTTTAGGGAAGGAGTTTGCCAACCACACATAAGGAATTCAGTGACTATAATTTCTATTTAGACTGGCGAATTCTCTTGTTGGGGTCTAGCATCCTTAATCATAAGGTCGAATAGTAATTGGCGGGGTTTATGACAGGGATGACAAGAAACTCGAGCAGTTGATAATAGGCAAGTGAGGGGATTGAATGAAAAACTAAAGGTACAAAGATCCTATGGCTTTTACCTCAGGAGTATCCCTTAACTATCATAGAAACCATTTTTGTTCTTCAGGACTAGATGAATACGGTCCCTATCCCACTTTTCCTTAGATGTTCAAAACGCCCAAATTTGCTGAGCATATGGTGACCTCTCTATAGACTCCAAATTATATACTCCAATCCTCTATAGGCGAGTACTATTGCTCTAAGGCCTAGGCAAAGTTTACCTTAGTTTTTCTGTTATCAACTTCAGTCTTTGCTTTTCTACTGGGGTAGTCCATTTGTAACAGTCCAAGGTCTCCATATGCCCATACAGTGAAGTATTATACCCCAGTCTTCTTTGCTCTTCTTGAGTTTAGTCGACATAAGTGCACTTTCAATATGCACCCGCTTCACTGTCCATTTTAGGAAATTTTTGATATTTGACTAAGAATGATCAGAATTCTATGGGATCAATAACCTTGAACATTGTAGATATAGGAGTATAAGGATAATACCTCTCTCTACCACTATCATCTTACGTCGCATTGGGATAGGCATTATTATTGAGCTATCGGCCGGCCTTGAAGTCCCTCGTCAGGCCGCTGATTTTTCTAGCATTTCCTCGTGCAGATCCATGTTTACCAAGACTTTTGGGTAAGGATTGTACTACAAGCATCATTGACACTGATCTTCAACAGGCAGCGGTAACGGGCTGAGCTGCGCAGTATGATGCCCGATAGTTTGGTTAGCTGATAAAATGTTATTGGATGACATTCTGCGAGAAGATGCTCTATCCTATCATTCACTAACTTTTTTGGCAAAGCGGAGTTCTTGCCAGTTGTCGTGTAAGTCATAGAATTCACGAACCGCCTAAGGGCGAGCCGGGATCAAGAATCACTGCATATTACGGCTGAATTATTGCTCCGAGCTCTTGGACCTAGATACATGGTACGCGGCCGCGAGCCCGTACTGGTACCCTTGTAGTTAACTTTTGTTTGATACTGAGCGTCGCATCAAGACAGTAAATGTCACGTGACCCGAGCTAGCCATAATCCCACATCCCTGCGTTGTCGGTACCGGAAACTAGTGGCTACTTACCGAACAAATTCGAGTACAGGAGAAGCCCTGTCGTTCCTAGTGATATACAGGCAAACCTGGCTATAACGTACCAGGTTTCGCTACAGCCAGATTTCACGTGGCCTGCGGTAGGCGAAGCCAAGTAAAAAGTAGGAAAGTAAGGTCTGCACATTCTCGCTTCAGTCCGGTAACATTACTCATGTCAACTCATGTAAAGATATGGGCTTACTTCTTTAGCTGGTTTGAACAATGATCTGGAATCAATATATAATAAAGATATATTAGACAATCCTTCTCCACCTTCTATCATATCTGGTACTACCGCAGTTACCTTTCTTCAAGATCTCAAGCATTTTTTCAGTCATTACCAACTGCTACTCTTCCTTCAGTTCCTGGGTCAGCCGAACTTGACATTTCAGCTTTTGCTAAATCTTTTACCTATGTAGAACGGTCTTTGAGTCAATATGTAGAAGCACATAAGAAGCGAAATACTCTTGACAGTTGGCTGTAACCCACTTCATAGCTCTTTTGTAAATATACTGCTTTTTGTAGATATTGTTAAAATATATATTCAATGTTTTGTTATCTGGCGCTGTCGGCTGGTGCTGTCGGCAAGCACTGCTATTTTCATTATAGCCTATAATAGTTTTAGTATAGGGCGCCTTGAAATTCTTTTCACTATCGTTATACGTATTATTTTCACTATTGCCAGGGCGCTTTACCTGTATGTAGAGGTTCATTATGGCCAGATTTGCCTGTACACGGTTGCGGGAAAGAGATTGCTAGCGTGGTGGACTGATACAGCAGATTTACCTAGTCTCATGCCAAGACCCGTCTTGGGCCGAGCCCCGCGGGGCCTTGGCATGAGACTAAGATTTACCCTGCATATTCACCGTGCGCTGAAGAATATGTATGGAAACAACCCTACGAGGGGTAGTGCAACCAGACTAGAAACAACCCTCGCTCGCCACTGGACGATCTCAGCCCAGGCTAGCAATCTCTTCCCCTAGTTCCCGTGTACGGAGCTAGCCACATATATATAAGTGCCATTACTTACAAAACGATACCCGCGTTTAGCGCTACAATTGCTTTCATCATACTCGAATACAGAGGGGCTAGTGCAAGCCAGACTACGAGTGGGGCAGAACATTTTTAGTCTTCCATAAGGTTTGCTACACGACTGTCGTACATGTACGCACAATGTTTTGATTGCAATTACATAGCGTGCGCAATCTGTTGTCGCTATTTAATGTGCCAAACCATACTTGACTTAAAATATCAAGTATAGTAGTCGTCAATTTGCCCTAGCGAGCTTACTGTACACGTTAATCAGCTAGTCTGACAATATAGTGTCATCTAGTATTCACCTTACCCAGCTTCCCTATATGTACTAAGTACTTTGTAGTTAAGCAGTAGTACTTTGTAGGATAAGCAATGCCAGATCCACAATCAAATTGTTCTTGAGCCCGGACTCCATCGACCTACTCTGAAATAACTGCTTCTGGTACTAAACTCCACCTATATTCTCTCCAGAACCTACTGCGATGCCTTTTTACTTTGGTAAATCAATACCCGCATTGAAGACGGCCACATCCAGTAGAACTGAGAGATCTGATTATGTGAGAAAATATCAGGGGTCACGCTATTCGCAGCTGAAGAAGGAGGGTATATTCGCTGATAAGGTAAGAGACAAACTAGATACAGAGAATACAGAGACTGCGACTTTCTTACGTATGTATATACCCTTCGTGACAGAGGGGAAAAGAAAGTAAATGACGTTCCATCGTCTTCCATTAATTGTCCCGACCCTCCGTTGACCATATTATCCAACCCCTAGGCCAGTCCCTTGCCGTTAAATCCTTCAAATTTGTACATCCATGCCAAAACCAAACCGTGGCCATAATCCCAACCCTATACGCTTAGTGAAAGCCCAACACTAGTTCCTATTCCAGAAAATTTCCACCTTCTGTATATCAGAACCTTAGATTACATGTGATCTAGAAATTCAACTATTTAGTGGAGAGGTATTACAAAGAAAAGTATTTGGTTGCATAAAAGGAGTAGTCTCGTTAAACCGCTCAGGTGTCTTAAAAACATCCAAAGCACAATTGAACAGAAATAAGAAACAGTGGAAATGTAATTAGGGAAGGTACATATTCATGTCAGAAAACGAGATGTCACTGGGGAGCAGTAAAACCCTTGCTATTATACATGTCAGTCAATGTATGTAGGCACTCGAGATCAAGAATTCTTTACTCACCACTCAATAATGATACTGAGACTCAACAAGCTATCCTATGAGTTAGATATCTGATTGATACAAGCCCCTCCTTTTGTGTCAAACAGACTATCTATAAGCTCATATTTATAAAAGATAACATAAATCTTCCAAGGTAGAAATCACCTCCCCGTTTAGTGCTGCTACCCATATACTTTGTGAACCTGGTACCTGCTTAGATTTCGAGTTTTGAGTCTTCCTGAAATTGGTTCAATCGCAATGCGAGTCTCTGGTTCAGTTAGGGCAAGAGTCCCCCTGGTTTTCCTCCCTATACTCATGATCCTCTAACAACCCTCCCGGGGACCAAATAATTTCAGGCCCTTTTACCCTCTGCAGGAGGCCTCCAGACTTTTCCCTCTCTGGAGCAGCACTATAGTCGCAGCTCTCAAACTCACTCTCATCGCCAAGCATCTCCCCATAGGTACTTGGTGCTGGGCGTCCCAAATATAACTTCCAACAGGCATTGATATCATCATCTACCTGCTGTTGCACCTGAGTGGCAGCCGAAATGACATTCTCAAGTCTTGGTCGTCTATTGGCAAACATATGCCATGCCTCTTCGCCTAGATCCAATGGCGTAGGCCAGCTTTGAGTGAGTTGGAAGAGAGCTGGGTTTTCATCCCTAGCACTAGCGCTAGGTGCGTTGCCTGAAGTGGTAGGGAATCCTCTCTGATTTTGATGAATATATTGTGATTGTGGGTCCACCTTATTTGAAATCCTGTGTGGATAAGAGTTCTGGGACTGGTGGTGTGGTACAGACTGAGGGACTCGAGGGATTGCTCGAGAGTGTGATGGCCGTGGACTTAGATGGATCCGTTGAGCCCCATATGCATCGCTCTCGCTCCTGAACCTACACCGCTCCCTGAGGTGTTCGACCAGATCTCTCAGACGTTTATAACTTTTAGATAAACATTTGTGACACAAATACGGTCGCTCTTCAGAATGTGATCGCATATGATCACTATTGGCCATAGTCAGTATTATTTCTCATTGAGTTGAAATTTTAGTACTTACTCCAGCCTTGATCTGTCCCTGAATTGGGAGTTCGGACAGTAAGGACACTGTAGTCTGAAGGTGGAAGTAGGTTTTTGACCAGGTGCATCAGTGTTTTGCTGTGGGAAACTGTTACGCAAGTACTCGCCGGGTACTCGGTTCTCTCCGAGCCATTCTTTGAATCGGGGCTGCAATTG
This sequence comes from Tirmania nivea, assembly GCA_015179035.1. Taxonomy (NCBI): domain Eukaryota; kingdom Fungi; phylum Ascomycota; class Pezizomycetes; order Pezizales; family Pezizaceae; genus Tirmania; species Tirmania nivea. The sequence continues at coordinate 150,698 of WHUY01000068.1, read as the reverse complement.
GTCATGGATGACTATCCTTTTTCCGCCATGCCCAAGCTGACTCAGCTGCAACGCACTACCACTGGAACCTATAGCGTCGCTATCTCTCTGTTGTGTATATGTTGGTCGGACTGATTGCGAACTTGTCGGATAAGAAGTAGTACTTCCTGAACCACCGATATTTCTATGGTACGATATGCTCAACCTCTTTTCAAATGATAGAGCTTGAGGCTGGTCTGAGGCAACAGTTGCTTGTTGATGTTCCTGATAGTCCTGAGTCCATGGAATACATTTCCCTTTGCATCTACAACTACCACAATTTTCGCAAACTATAAATAATAATATTAGCTTTCAAAATCTTCGATATGATGGTTGATATTGGAGCTCACATTCTTGGGCCATGTAATATATTGTATATTACAATACAGAAAGGCTGTAGGCAGAAGGCGCACGGAAGATATTAAATATCAGATTGTTGACGTAGTATGCTAGGCTTGATCTCGTGCCTACTGTGCAGAATAATAACGTTCTGACCGAAGGCGAAATCGATAAATAAAAGTGAAAACCGTGCCGCCAAAGGACCATTCTCAGAGAGAATGGACGGCTGAGATTGACGAAGGCACGAGAACATGGCGAAGGGCTCATTTATGTTGGCCCTCCTGTCCTTCACAGCACAATTGTCCCTGGCTGTAACTTGTAACGACTTCGAATGGCTGTACTGTTGATCCGGGAGAAGGTGTTCCCAAATGAGTTTAGGCGTTTGCCAGTTTCACCCTGGCAGCAGCAGACTAGCAGCAGGGGGGCATTTCGGATGTAAAACTGAGGGGCTAGTGCAAGCCATACTAACTAGAATTGTGCATTGATTCAGGGTAATATAACCTATGACATCGTACTTTTATTTAGATCTAGATAATCCATGAGCACTATACATATATTAGTTGCACCGCTGATGGCCAGTCTATCCAAGTGCCCGAACCTATCGGTCACCCACGGAGACGGTCCCGTACACCAATTCACCTCTGCCGTTAATCTATTTCGATTCACACGTAAAGCTTGGGGAGAGGCAATGTAACATCATGGTATATATTTTGAAATCTAAATTTCCATTCGATAACGCTCGGAAATAGCTCTGCTATACGATACCAATGGTAATTATTGCAAGCCACAGGGTTCAGAGCCAGAGTGTGTTGGCGTTAGCTAGTGCTGTGCCATACAACGAAACCGTAGAGCCCCTGTCAAAGGTAACGATGATACACCCAAGTATTACATAGCTTAACCATGAGTGCAATGTGCTGCCTAACCTGATTTACCACACATAAACTTGGAATACGTGATGGAGATATATGTTCTGAGCCAAAGGGAATCCAGCCCCATTCGGGGTCAACTCGGTCATAACCGGTCGACTCGTTCACCGTGGCTAGGGATCGGCCAATAATGCGTGGTGAAAAATTTTCACCGTCTGCAAACATTATGGTACCACAGTAAGTATCGTTCGACACAAGTGTAGAACAAGGATTAAATCTACGTACATAGAGCGCTAATACTAATTCTATCTCTAGCTTGTGGCTGAAGCTCTAGTCTGTTGGCACAACACCTCATCGAGCTCACCGTCTTCTATCTCTTCATTGGGAATCAAACTGTAGGTTCGTTTACTGTGAAATTTAGCAAGCAAGGTATATGTAGCTTATGATCTTGGTTACTATCTAAAGGGGGAGAAATACCAAACTATTTAAATGCTTTACTAACACTATCTTGTTTTGCCAAATATAACCATCCCCAAGCTCGCCCTTGCATTTGCTATGCGATAAGACGTGCTCCAACTGAATCATCATTATCTTCATGATCTGAAGGCATTCACTCAGCTAGTCATCCAACAAGCCTGCTACCTTGCCCATTAAGAATTTGTTAAGAATAGTATCAAGACTTTAAAGCTGTGGCTTAGCCTTGGGACTTTAGATGGTTCGATGGCATCTTGAACTAGCTAGAAACCAAATTTCGGATCCATATTTCTAATTTTATTTTTGCCTTGTACATATTGGGTTGTGGGACAGCAGGACTTGGCTGCATGAATGTGACTATGTATGGTCTTCAATCTCAGATGATGCGTACTCGAACGCTTGCTTTTATGCCCATTTCTACACCATTGTCGGTTGCAGAAGTTAAAGACCGATGTGTAAACTGCAATGCCAAAGAGAAGGATGTTATGACTGCTTCCAGATTCAGGAATAACTCGCTCAATCTTCTGACATGAAGAAAGCCCAAAAACAGTGCGACATTGAGCAATACAGACTCGGAGAATCTTGGCAACAACGCTGCTCGAGTTGTCTGTGCGTAACGTTGCTTCTTGATTCCTGTAGTCACTGACAGACACCTCCCTGCATTGTAGCCCGCGTGAACGACATCATTCAAAATAATCGCTAACTCTTTGACTGACACAAGGCAGATCTTTGCCAGTTGTCAAATAAGGCAGTCTTGAACTGCTTTATGAAGCCACAAAGGACGGACAGCAATCAATGAATATGAAACCACAGCGGATCGGCCCAGGCAAGGAATCACTGCGCAGGCTATATATGGCTAGGTATATGGTGTGCGGCCGCGGGTCCGAGCCAGAACGCTGTCATTACTGTCATGGGCTGGTGTTGGAGTCGCCAGACACCACCACAACCATAGTATCAACATGCAACTAGCAGCCGGTACCTAAAGGTACTTAAAATCTACTGAAGAGGGGTGGGTGCTGACTAATTCTGCACACAGGTAAGACTGTGAAAATAATAGGAACTCAGAGCTTTTTTATCGCAACTGGCCCCGGCCATAGTGAAACTGGCCTTTAATGGTCACTACGCTCAATATAGGCTTTGGTGAGTTTGCCAACCAGGCTACTGTAATTCTATAATTTCCTGTGCAGGGTCTTGGCATGAGACTACTCTTTGCCCTTCTTATGTAGCTGCGGTGTCTCAGTACATAATCGTAAGCACATTCAGCCCTACACTTTTGTTTTTAAAGCTTAGTGTCTTGGCTTCGATGCTTGTTTAATGTAATATGATGAGGTCACGAGTGGCCCAGAACATTTGGTCTTCTCGAGGTTTACTATCGGACATGTGTGCACTTTATTTTAGATTATAATCTGTCGATACCGTTTAATGCGTCAAGCAATGTGCACGTTATACATTACTAATGCAGGAAACAGCCAGAGAAATCAAAAGTGCCCTCCAGACTACAACTCAAACGTTCAGTGTGTTCCCTAGTTGGGGTTAGTTTCATTCCAAGTATGGTAGCCACATAGAGAACTTAATTAAGAGCTAATCTTCAAAAACTTCTGTATGTCATCGATGATAGAAGCAAACGGGCGATTGAAAATCACATTTTACCCGACACTTATGAAGTACTCAATAGGCGGAGAGGGCATGTCTGTGCCATAGGCATCTGTTGGCCTCGAAACTGGTTCCGAGCGCTGATCTTTTCGCCTGGCTTTGGCTGCGGTCCTGATGCCCGCTGCAGCGATGCGACCTAGGGCTGACTCGAAGGCTGCCTTTTTGTCTGCCTTTTTGTCTGCCTTTTCCTCTGCCTTTTCGTTGCCTGGGATGCCTATGTGGCTTTCGTACAAGGCTTGTGCCAACCAGACTACAAGACCATGGATGTTTCTATATGCGAGTAATGAATTAAAAAAAAAAAAAAAAGCAAATGTAGTATGATCAGTATGCGAGTCCTCTTTTCATACAAGTCCACAGAGGTTTAGCTGTCCTAATATCGAACATCGACAGTAAATGCCAAAACATGCTAGCGTTTGACTCAGACCCGCAGCCGCGCACCAAATGCCTAAACACCTAGTACAAGCCAGTGCGATAATTCCTAGTGAAAATTTTCACTGAGCGCTGATAGGATATTATTGCCGAATTTCCATCGGGCCACCTGAACGACCGCGAAACTGAGGCTGTTCAATCCGCTAAACCTATTTGAGAGCCACTTCCCCGCGGTCCAACCAGGCTAGGTCCAACGTACGGGAGAGTGCCCGCCAGACTAGGTCCAACGGTACAGAGCCACAAGTTAGAGCAATGAAGAATTGTACGTTCTGTGAAGGACAGGATAACCAACATAAATGGCCCCTTCGCCATGTTCTCGCTCCTTCGTCAATCTCAGTCGTCCATTCTCTCTGAGAGAAGTCCTTTGCCAGCACCTTTTTCGCCAGTTTACTCTTCTTTTAATCGATTTCGCCTTTCGGTCGGAACGTTATTATTCTGCACAGTAGGCACGAGATCAAGCCTAGCATACTACGTCAACAATCTGATATTTAATATCTTCCGCCTATAGCCTCTCTGTATTGTAATATACAATATATTGTACATGGCCCAAGAACGTGAGCTCCAATAACAACCATCATATCGAAGATTTCGAAAGCTAACATTATTATAGTTTGCACAAAAGGGGGTAGTTGTAGCTGCAAAGGGAAATGTATTTCATGGACTCAGGACTATCAGGATCATCAACAAGCAACCGTTGCCTCAGACCAGCCTCAAGCTCTATCATCTGAAAAGAGGTTGAGCATATCGAGCCAAGGAAATATCGGTGGTTCGGGGAGTACTACACAGCAAAACACAGATGCACCAGGTCAACCACCTACTTCCACCTCCAGACTACAGTGTCCTTACTGTCCGAACAAACAATTCGGGGAAAGATCAAAGCTGAAGTAAGTACTGAAATTTCAACTTTATGAGAAATAATACTGACCATGTCCAATAGTGATCATATGCGATCACATCCTTCAGTGCGATCGTTTTCGTGTCCCAAATGTTCTAATAAATATAAATATCAGAGGGATCTGGTCCATCATCTCAAGACAAAATGTAAACTCGGGGGTGTTTATATTCCCTCAAGACCAAGACCCTCATATCACGGCCTTATCCCCATAGGCACGACCTGGGGAGTAGGAGGGGTGGGTGCACCGCAGGAATCCACAGTAGTACACAAAGTAGGGTAACGGAGGAGCAACCCTTGGGACCAATGGGTGGCAGCAAGTGGGCATTGGGATGGATATATAAGGCAGACTACTTCTCGTACTTTCTCTCTCTCTCTTTCCTTCACGCAACATCCTGTATCTTAGCCGTGCTGAATACTATTCGTTCTTCCTTGAACCTCTCTTCCCTGTCATAGACTTTAGTCATAGACTTTAGTCATAGTAAGCGCTCCCTGGAGCCCGTTCATAGCCCTTGTCACAGCCTCGCCGTTACACCTCACCATAGAAGCCATTTGCCACTTCTTATCGAGCAGTGAGTGAAGAATCCTTGATCTTGAAATGCCTACATACATTGGCTAGTAAAGGGCTTACTACTCCCTTGATATCTCATTTTCTAACATAATTTATACTTTTTCTAGTTATATTTCTCTTACTTTTTATCTTTGGTTGGCCGTCCTTTTGGATAATCTTTTAAGATACCTTAGTGGTTTAACAAGACTATTCCTTTTGTACAACCAAAATAGTTTTCTTTACAATATCTCTCCCTTAAATAGTCGGGAAAAAAGTGGGGATGTCAAAAAAAAGATTTCTTAGGCCTCGTGCTTGTTCCTTGTAGCTTAAGATTCTGATACACAGAAGGCCAAGGATTTTCTGGGATAAGGATGGCTTGCGGAACTAGTATTGGGCTTCATTAAGCGTATAGCTTTAGCTATTATGGGCACGGTTTGGTTAGGCTATGAATTGGTACGTGTTTTAAGGATTGATTTACGACCAGAGAGGCCTAGGAGTTGATCGACGGAGAAGTCGGGATAATTGATGAAAGACGATGGAATGTCATTTATTTTCTTTTCTCCTATGTCACAAAGGGTATATACACGTAAGAAGGTCGCAGTCTTTGTATCTAGCTTGCCATTTTCATTATCAGCGAATATATTCTTTCTTCTTCAGCTTGACTCCTGACTTTTTTAAAAAAAATCGTTAGAATCAGTTCTATTTGGATGCGGGCCCCTTGTGATGAACTACTAGAGGTTCTGAGTCTTAGATGTACTAGTACTAGGTAGTTATGTGACCGCGATCTGCATCAAGCCTCAACCCAATTAAACGGCGCGGAATACGCGACATAGGAGTCTAATAGTCCCGTCTCAGTTCACGGACCAACTCCCGTACCCACCCCCAAAAGTGCAACAGCTGTGGCTTTCCATCAGAAGATAAACTTTTACTTTTGATTTTTTCCCTTTAGGTAGGGCCTCTACCAGTATTCAAGTAGTCTGGCGGGCACCGCCTCCCGTAGAGAGATTCAAGCACAAGTGCAGGAGCTAGAATTCCAATTAGCTCAGAAACTTACATAAGTATGTATATGTATATGGGATACGGTCCTCGAGTTTTACAATCCGCTCGTGCAGCAATTGCACGTTCAATAGCTTTCACCATGAGTTCACGGGTGGCACATGTACGCACCTTATTTTGATTGCATGCGCAATCCGTTTAATGCGTCAAATTAAAATTTATGTGCACATCACGTTATACTGTACATCACCAATACAGGAAACGGCCTGACTTAACTTGGAAATCCAACTGTACGGGTGTTCCCTAGTTGGGGTTAGTTTTATTCCAAATCTGGTAGTCGCCAATTTGGCTATAGTGCCCTAACAGGTACCCACATACTCGGTACTCAATAGTAGCTTTCCATGTAGACTTGTACCCAGCTTCCCTGTATGTACTAAGTTAGTCTGGTTGCACTACCCTTCGCAGAGGCGTAAGATAAGCAATGCCAGACCCGCAAGCAGGTTGTGTTTTCGTCATCTACCTGCGCTAAAACAACTTCTGGTACTAAACTCAATCGGTATCCTCTCCGAAATCCCAAGATTTATGAGTAGTTTCAAGAGGCATGCCTTTGCTGTCGGTTTGCTCTGCCTACTACAATTCTCACTAGGCGTATTCAGGTGCCGTTAGTATACCCAGGTCTGCTCTGATTGCTCCGGTGCACCCTATATCTGCGATACATTTTTTTGTAAATATCAAAGTAAACCTCTCCTTTTGGTATATACTATTGAATGTTCGCTTATCAATAAATTAAACCTATGCTGAAAGGATGCATCTCCCCTATCTTACTCACTGACGCCCTCCTCTCTCTACACCCTTTCAATGATTACCCTAACGACACCCCCTCTTCTCACACTTGTACCCCTCCTTAACTCCTCAGCGTACAAATTCTACAGCTTTTTTTTTTTTTCCCCTTCACTGCTCTGCTTTTCCTCCACCCTAGTTCGCGGATGTCGCCCCCTTTTTTCCCGTGTGGACTTGTTCTGCTCCGGCTTACCTTAGATATGCTCCGGTACACCTTATGCAAGCTAAAGTGCACTCTATAGCTGGGTCTGCGCTGGCTGTGGGAGTTATCCTGATATCAATTGGACATCGGGCAGAGCAGTGCTTGAAGTCACGAGAGCCAAGATTTCATATGAGAGGCCCTTGGCGCAAATACTAGTTGCTCCGGGCATTCTGGAATCGGCGGTGCAAAGACCGGAGCAGAAAACGGCTTCGTTTCGCCGGGGGGGGGGGGGTTTACTACAGCCAGAGTGTTGTTCCCAAAACATAATTATTCCAGCACAGGTAGATAAGAGTCTGGACACGGGTCGGTAGTCTGTAGCCTGGTTGCACGGGGGGGCTCACCACATTCAATTATAATCGTAAAGTCCTTGTTATATTAAACTGCAAGAAAGGTGCTTTCATTGTCTTAAAGTCAGTACCCGTATATTTCTTAAGGCTATGGCGAGGTCCCGATGGGCCCTTTCAAAGGTTGCCTATGCCCTCGGTCCCACGGGCACAAAAGTTCCTGCCTCCTGAGCCTAGGGAAAGACGAAATGAAATTCGAGCTATAAATTCTCGCCCCCTTATTCGCCCGCCCTTCTCGTCCTTTAGGCGGTTCGGGCCGTCAAGTTGGTTGCACCTCTTCCCCAGAGATGCAACTCAAGAATATATGTGCCCAGTTTCTAGATGTCTTCCACGACCCCTGTGCTCCTCTTCTATCCCGTTAGCTAGGCAATATTCCCCAACTTTGCAGGTTACCTTAAGCTTGTTTGTCTTGCAAACTAGTACGCTCGGCTTTGACTCCACCGTGCCTTGTACCTTTCTCTCCGCTTCTCCATCCTCTTCCACTCAGCTTTACCCTTTCTTCTTGTATTCTTGACCACCACACTTTCTGGCTTTTCCTCCTGTTCTTTTCCTTTAACCTCAGCATTTCGTGTTTTGTATCTTCTAATGGCAAAGGATATTCTGCCGCTATGTCTTTTATCTACTCATTTTGCTATTTCGAGAACCCCGCTCATATATATCAATCTCTCTCACCGTTAACTCCTCCCAAATGCACACTCAAAGACCAATGTCATCCACGTATGACGGGAGTCCCACATCTAGCCCAGACTCTTCTTTCACCTTCCACTCCATTGCCTTTAGGAAAGAAAAAGCAGCAGGTAAAAGACACATTTAAAGAAAACCACGCAAGTAGATGAGACAAAGACAAACGTAGAATTAAGCTTAAGAATACAAGTACTTGTGTCAAGCAGACTATCGTTAACTTTAGATTTACCCAAAATAACACCAAATAATCCTCGATCACCTCTCCACTGTTACTACCCATAGTCTTCGTGGATCTTGAATCTTGAAAGTTGAGTCTTCCCGTTGTTGGTGCAGCCGAAAGTTCAGTGCGAGTCTCTGTGCCAGTTGGATCAAGAGTCCTTCACACCTCCCACAACTTATGACCCTCCTACAGTCCCTCCCAACCCACCCCGTGCCCTGTGTGGGGCGGCACTGTAGTCGCAACTTTTAAACTAATTCCCAACGATACCCCAAGCATCTTCCCATTGGTGCTTGAGACTGGCTAGCCCTACGTCTCAGGCCAAAAATAATTCCTCCACTCCGCCTCAAAGCCGCCATCATCAATATCCCACTGTTGCAATTGTGTGGCAGCTGAAATGTCACTCTGAAGTGGCATATGCCTATGAATGATAGGCGCTTGCGATGCACCTCCGTCTAGATTCGATTGTGTATGTCTGTTCTGAAGGCTGGGTTGGAGGAGAGTTGGGTCCTCATTCGTAGCGCTAGTGATATGAGCGTTGCTTGATGGAGATTCGCTCTGAGGAGAATGTTGTGATTGAGGTATCGCACAATTTGAAGTCCCGTGTGGATAGTTGTTTGGAGACTGCGGGTCTGGAGGGATTTCAACTGAAGGATTCGGCCGAAAACCAAATCTCCGCTTCACAACAGAGTCATCGTCAACATCTAGCACTTGTGTGGCAACCGAAATGACGCTCTGAACTGGCGGATGTCTATTGATGTAAAACGCTTGCGATGCCCCTTCGCCTAGATTCGATTGTGCAGATCTGTTCAGAGGAGTGTTCCTAGTGCTGAGTTGGAAAGGATTTGGATTCCCATTCGTAGCGTTAGAGCTATGAGCGTTGCTTGATGGAGATTCGCTCTGAGGAGAATGTTGTGATTGAGGTATCACACAATTTGAAGTCCCGTGTGGATAGTGGTGAGGGTCTAGAGGGATTTCAACTGAAGGATTCGGCCAAAAACCAAATCTCCGCTTCGCAACAGAGTCATCGTCAACATCCAGCACTTGTGTGGCAACCGAAATGACGCTTTGAACTGGCGGATGTCTATTGATGTAAAACGCTTGTGATGTCCCTTCGCCTAGATTCGATTGTGCGGATCTGTTCAGAGGATTGTTCCTAGTGCTGAGTTGGAAAGAATTTGTATTCTCATTCGTAGCGCTAGGGCTATGAGCATTGCTTGAAGAGGGGGATTCGCTCTGAGGAGTTTGTTGTGATTGCGGGCCCACACTATTTGAAACCCTATGTGGGTAGAAGCGCGGATACTGACAATGTGGTGGAGCCTGAGGGTTTGGGAGGATAGAAGAATACCGAGGGCCTGGTTGCTGAACATTCTGAGCTGGAGAGGGCGCAATCGAAGTTGGTTGAGCTGCAGATGCGTTGGCCTGGACTCCAAAATAGGAACACAACTGAGACATTTTGGGATAGTCAGTATCAACCCAGCTCCGATAATACTCCAACTCCCGCTCAAGATTGAAATCAATCTGTCGTGAAACTTGGTCGGCAACTGAAATCGCTTTCTCTATCCGTTCAGATCTACTATCACGCACTCGCCGTGCATCTTCATCCATTGGTGGATGCCAGATTTGAGCATGTGCATCGAGTTGGACTGCTTCTTGTGTACCAACGCCAGTCAATGGATCTCCGTGAGATGGCTTCAGCTGTGGACCTGGAAGTAAGAGAGGCGACGAATATTCAATAGTATCGTCATTAGCATTTGCGATCGCGATCGTTGGAGAGAGCAGTTCGCTTTGTGAAGTATGTTGCGATTGCGAGTCTATATTATTTGAAACTCGGTGTGGGGAGAGGGCCTGCTCTGCATCGCCTCGGGCCGGTTGAATATTGAATTTACATTTCTTCTCCCAATGTTCCGTCTGATCCCTCTTATATTTATATCGAAAGCGACATATGGGATTTTTTGGACACAAAAACGGCCGCTTCCCAGAATGCGAACGCAGATGATCACTGTTGGCCGTCGTCAATAATATTCCCCATTAAATTGAAATTTCAGTACCTACTCTAGCTTTGATTTGTCCCTGAAATCGTTCTTCGGACAGTACGGACACTGTAGTTTTGCAGGATTGGTGGAGGTGGAAGTGGTTTGTTGATCCGGGTTTAAGCTTTGTAGTGTGGGATTAGGCGGCACCGTGTTTATGACTTTTGTAAAACTGTTTCTTTCGTATTCAAAGAGATTTCCATCCTTTAGCAATGCCTCGGTTCTCCGGATCCTGCTCCTCGCATCAACATCAAGACGCTTGATACTTTTAACGCCGCTGTTCGAGCTCGAAGCCTCCCTTCTTCTCTTCTTCGGTGCGATAACCTGTGCTTCTGAGATAACAGGTTGCGAGGTCGAAGGCAATTGGTACAAAGAATTCGAAATACTCCCCGAATTACTTGCTGGGCACGAGCGCACAATACTAATATTCCTTTGGCTAGTGTTCCTCACAAGTAAAGCCTGGGACGGATTTGAGGCAGCAGTCGCTCTAGTTTGTGCCGAAATCCCCTGATCCTGTGCCTTAAACATACACATCTCAACGGCGGTTTGTGCAAGCTAAGTGATATTATGAGAATAGACCCTGAACATTAAGGCAACGGGATATACTTATGGAAGATGGTCGACGCACTGGGCCTATGTGATTTACGGAAAGCAAGCAATGCAGCAAAAGAACCAGGGCGAGGGAACGGAAGAACGGAATTGAGGAAAAGAACTCAGGAATTGAAGCCCTCGCGTTCTGCAGTCTTCACATATAAGAATTTGAGAGTACTTGCAAATATGTACCCCACGATTCCTTGAATTGGCTAGCTACCCGCGGCTGGCTGAGCACTTGGGTCGATCTCGTTACAGGGGTACCACTTGCATACCTGCACCTAAGTCCTTAGATCTTTGGGGATTTTCATTACAGTGAGCTGGCATCTGGTATCTGGGACAAACTGTCCTGAATCGAGCAAAATTGTTGTGGTGGGTGGGAAGTGTGCCTTTACCAGGGCACATACAGCTAGGTGTCAAAAAGAATCATACGGCTTGCATAAGGGGTGTGTGCATGTTTTACATTCAGCGCGCATAATTTAGGCTTAGCCGGGCACAGATATGCAGTATCGGTCACTATATACATTTGATGTGGCATAAAATAAGGAATTCCACAGTTCTAGTACTTTATATACCAACCCTCTGCCTTAACCAACTTGGGATAGACAGGATTTGATGCATTGAATCTGAATCAAGCGCGCTGCAAGCTCGAGCCTTTTATGCAGCGTATGAAACATTTTGCCACCTAGCTGTATGTTATTTTCTTGTCTCAGGGTAAGGGTTTAAGAGTGACAGATTCCGTTCTATGTATTGTAGTAATGAAAATAGGTCGTACTAGCGTACGATTATCGGAGCCCGCCCCGCGCAGACTGTACTTCATGGCATGACACGATCAATGAAGCTGATCGCTACTCTGATACTTAGTTGGGGTTATGTTGTCTGAAATCCTAGCCTTTGTTTGGTTAGCATTACCAAATTATGGGCAGCCGACTAGTCGCCGATGGCAACTCATGCACTTACCCACTTATGGTGCATCTCAGGTGGATATCAACTATAGTTGGCACAAGCCGCTCATAGAGCAATATGAAACTAGTAAGTAATCGGGAAGCTGACTTGATTCAATACTAGCTTTATCACCTTTATGAATCCCAAGAACTTGGGAATCGATATCTATATTCAACTACAGCCAGTTGAGTGATCCGGATTCAGGGTAAGGATAATCCACATAATGTACGCGAGGGATGATGCATATACCATATTTGCCAACTCACTGGTCTTAACCAAGCACCGGAACACCTCCGCCTTGGCCCAATTCCTAATTTACAAGAGAAGACGCCGACTAGTTCATGACTTTCGAGATCTATTTGTGGAGGCCGCTCCGCCATAATCGACGGCATGGGTAATCATATAATCAAAGGTCACACTAAATTGTCACCCGCGGTGCTGCACTGGTATAGACAGAGTGCACAGCGCACGGCTACCTAATCCTGTCATACATATGTGGTTTGCATAATAAGCCATTATATATCAAGTACTTCGGCCCACGGATCGACAGTGTTTCAATCACAGCCATCTGTGTCTTGGCGCAGCGATAGGTTGTGGTGAACGATATCCATCTGCAGATCCCTCATCGCCATCCCCGACTCGAACCAGGCTAAGCTTTTGCTGTTGTCAGAAAATGTATGTTCAGGGCCGTCATGAGCATGAGTCATTTCCCGTCGTGACTTGCTCCGCCATGTCTAGCTAGGGATGAATGGATGGGCAATGTATCGAATATGGGGCTATGATGTTTCTATGTAGTTCTTAATCTGGTAGGCACAAGCGCCTTGTAGAGATGTAGATCTCTATTATACATGCACTCTGAAATTTGCACTAGTGCTGCTGCGGAAATCTGAGAGCTACCTCGGCACCTTGAATTCAGCAATTGAAATATGGCTATTAAAAGAATTAGCCATGGGTTTATGTATATTTAGACGATTTACCGTGGACTCTATCACAATTGGTCAAAGCCGTTTTATGCGCTTCGTCAGTTCAGAAACAGACTACGCCGATGGGGAAGCGAACCAGACTTAACTTGGCAATGGGTTCCCTCGTTGGGGTTAGTCTTCCAAGTATGGTAGTCACCCAATTTGCTCTAGCGAACTTTATAATAACCCACCAATATTTACGTGTAGTAGCCTCCCTGTATGTACCGAGCAGTTAAGTCAGCAGTACTTTGCAAGTCGAGCAATGCCGCATCCATAACCAGGCTGAGCTTGGTAGACAGTAGTATAGTTGCACGAAGGACTGGCCAATTGTGGATACGTCGCCGCAGTGATTGTATGGCGAGTTTCTAGCAACCGGATTTTCTATCTCGGCCACCTAATTTGGCAATTGTCTTGCCCATCCAAGCATCTCAGCGCACTGATTGCCTGCATGGTTGATATCCCTCTCAGAAAAGCGGCGCTTTAAACTTGCTGTGCTATACCCAAGCATTGACAACAAGCCCAAGTCTCCCAAGTACCCGGGTCGACCTCGTCTGGTCTCCAACCAGCTGCGTAGACGAATACCAACCGTAGTCGGTTTGCCAGGCTTGAACCATATAGTACCCAACGCTCGCACCTCTACTGTACAGTACAAGGGCATTCATTATACGAAACAGAACCAAAGGGCTCTAAATATACGATCAGATAACTTCGAACATGTATTTCCCGGCCGCTTTCTCAATTCTGCAGCCCGATAATATAGTTCGGGCATATATACACCGCATTTTGATTGACACACGCTCTGGGAATAGATGTAAAACTGGAAGTTCGAGGCTTTTCAGCGCCCGCGTGTCATCACCTTCGCGCAGGGAGTACCCTCTAAGTTATTACTGGCTCCCGGTGATACAAATGTATTTAGGTATGCATGGTTCTGTATGCAACACAATGACAACTTAAATGTGTAGGAAATGCTTCTCACAAAACCACATATCACTGAGTATCTACGGTAGCGCGCCCTGGGACAAGCTTGAGCAAACTACTCCGTAAGCTAGCCAATATTGGTGTTTGCTCCTCCAGCGAACCAGCCCGCCTTATCCCCCCCAACGAAGGTGCTTCGCTCTGCCCTTCCCCTCTTGAGTCCCCCCCACATTTCTTCCTTTTTTTTAATAACCTCCGAAGTAAAGGGTGACTTCCTGTCCCCTTTCCCACGCGTGTACACAATTTATATATATAAATTGTTAACGCTTAGGGAAAGGAGGCCAGTAGGGCCCCTTTCTCTAAGGAGGGCGGTCGGAAAAAGAATTTACAAGGTTGTAAATTCTTTTACCTTTTTAAAAAAAGTAGTCCCCCCCTCGAAATCAAGAATGAAATATACGGTATACGATATATTTCATTGGGGTTTCAACATATATATCTTTTCTTTCTCTCTGATATGTACATTTAGTACATATGTAGAAGAGAGAGAAAAAAAGTGGGACAAGCGAGGGGGGATAGGATGTAGGCCCCCTCACAACATTATTTAATGTTGTAAGTTTTTAATTATGTAAAATAATTAAAATTTCCTTAGCGTGTACACACATAGGGGGGTAGGCAACCAGTACATACGATTCGCTCTGCTCCTATTTCCCCCCTCTTATACATATACACTAAACGCGTATATCCGAGGGGGGAAATGAAGGAAACGTACTAAGGACTCAAGAATCATATGTGCGTATTGCACTATGTAAAGGGGGGGGGACGGAGAGGAGAGATAAGGGGGGGGGGGGGGTTGAGAGGGGGAGGGCGAAGCGAAGCTATTTGTTTTTCTTCTTTTTCTGCCCTGCCCCCTTCTCCCGTCAGGGATGGGGTTGGGGGGGACAGGGCGGAAGAGAAAAGATAAGGTAAAACGTGCCTTTATCCTTTCCTTCCCCAGAAGTGCTTTTTGAAAGGACCGTTTATTTTCTCCCTCTGGATATGTGCTATACGCACATATGTTTCTCTCTCTCCTTGTATATTGTGTATGGGGGGACCGTAATTAGGCTAAGTCTATTTATAGACTAATACGGGGAGGAGGGAATGACAGGAAGTCGTCGAGTCCTCCTGAGAGCTTAAACTTGTTACATGTTGATTTTTAATAGTTAATAATTTTTATTTGTTAGAATCCTTAGGCGGTATACCGCCTAAGGATTCACCCAGGTTAGCTCCGAGATAGGAGCACTTAATCTTTTATATATGTGTTCTGGGCCGTTGTGAGATTGCCGGGCCGTTGCGGAATGAATATATGCGCACTCCAACAACAGTTCTACAATACTACAGCGACACTCTCATACCGCATGTAGTAAATACCAAATTCCAATATTGGAGTTATTTTATAGCGGCCTATTTAATTAAACCAAGAACAAAGGGATAGAGCAAAAGTAATTAAACATCATGGAGGTGATAAAGCACAAGTGGTATAAAGCACGGTGATACAGGTACCTCTAGAGGACTCGAGTAATAACCGTGGCTATTGAACTTTACCAAACACTATGGTATGAGATCACAATTCAGCCGGCTTACAGAACCTCTTACCTATACTAGAACTATAGCAGTTATATATGTCATTCGATACTTTAAAAGCCAACGTTGAGGATTGGTTAGTACATGAAAAATTCCATTTTACAGTGACAGCTAAGGATATCGCTCGAGTTATATTTAAGTACAAAGACAATACATATGACTGGCGACTTCGAGCTAATAAACAGGTCAATGACAACATCAAAATCAGTTTATTAAATCCTCAACATATTTGTATTGCACCTTCAAACTCACAGAGAACTACCAGCATTGACTCCAGTGACATATTCCACAAACCTACTCACACATATGTCAGACTCCTCATATTATCTGATATTTAATCACTTGCACTTATCTCCTTCATGTTGTTAAGTTACTTGCCCTTTGTTCTTTATTTTATTAGGTAACTAGCTATAATGTAACTTTAATATTGGATATACTTCTATTAGGTGTTGTCGCTGTGGTATTGTAGAACCATTGTTGGTATTGTAGAAATTATACCCCATTGCTGTGGCATTGAAAGCCTTTGAGCAAAGTTTTAATTCCGCAATGGCCTGGCTGGGCCGTTCCAGAATGGCATATACATTCACACATTATATGTGCACTCCAAGCATATTAATGCAAGCAGATAGCGCAAGTGATTAAACACCAAATATACAGACAAATAGAACTTAGTTATGAGGAGTCCGACATGTGCGTAAGTAGCTAGACTATTGTGAATTGTCGCTGCAACCACCAAGCATTGTGTAATTCCTCCTTCAACAGGAAGGTTCAGCAATTAATGGATTGATTGAGTAGAGGGTTAAGCAAGTAAAGCAATTTTTTATACCCCTCATATTATTTAATTACTTGTGCTCTATCTCTTTGTTCTTGTTTAATTAAGTAACTTATTATAAACTAACTGTAATATTGGACACACTACTATTTTGTATTTTATTGGAGTGTCGCTTGTAGATTGTAGAACCGTTGTGGTATTGTAGAAGTCACCGTGGCATTGAAAACCTTTGACCAAAATTTTAATTCCGCAATTGCCTGGGCCATTGCCCGGAACGGCCTGGATCCCGGAACGGCCCAGAACATATATATATAAATTATCTGGAGGGTGGTAGTTCAAGTTTACTTTATTCGTCTAGATCAGCAGAGTACTAGTAAAGGTAAAGCTTACTCATTCTAATCTCTCTAAAGTAAAAGAAGTTACAAGCTTGTAATTTCTTTTTCTTTTTCTTTTTTTTTTTACCTTCCCACCTTTCACTCCCCTCTTACCCCCCCTTTCTACACGCATTGTGTGTAGGGGGGAAGAGGGATACAACATTTATTATGTAAAATAATAACCTCCTCTCCCCTTGGGCGGCGCCCTAGGCATACGAGCTGCCCCCTACACCTGTATATAAGGAACTGAATAAAGGCACGGAGGAGATCAGGGTAGCGATATATACGAGCAATTCCATCTCTGGTATATGCGCCATGAGACTAGTAACTCACTTTTGTGAGCAAGTCCCTAATATAGTAATTACATCAGCGTTTTTGATGTGCATGAGCGCATAGCCAGGTCCCAGAGTGTCTCTATGTATATGTCCCTCTAGATTTTACCTTTTTAAAAGTTTCAATCTCTCACTCAAAGGTAGTTCGAGACGTTAATCAGACTAACGGACTCTCAAGATGCTTTTAGAAGGACTATTCTTAAGGTAAAATCTCCACAAAACTTCTAGATTTTCTTTCATTGTAAACTCACACTCCTTCATCACTAGTCAGGCATCAACACATAAATTTTCATTGTACCACTATAAACACCTATCCCTAAATGGCCCAGCCCCATCCCATAACCTCATTTACCATTCTAGACCATTGATAACTCAGAAGCCTACCTGAGCCCGGTTACATAACATTGTCGATATTCAGTCATTATCCCAGTTTCCCTCCACCCTTGATCAAACAACCGAGTTTTGTAAATCTTCCTCTCCCACAAATCCATTATGCAGTACTTAACCTGTAACCATGCGTTTGTAACGATATCCTGGGTCGCCCCTTACTTATATAAACAGAGGATTGCTTGCAACAATATAAGAAAACGTAAGAATCACCTATCGTTGTAAAAACAAGAAAAACAATAAAATGAGCGATGATAGATACATGATAGATAGATCGATATAATTCAGTTGTAGTAGAGAGTGATAGAGGATTGGTTATAATGGGTGTGAATGTGCGTCTGAAATTTCTCTGTGACAATGTCAGAAGTTGATGGAGGCATGATTTGATAAAAGAAACACCCCACTTCTAAAAAATAAAGTTGTATTTCCGCCCTCAACTCACTTTAATGACCCATAGATACGTTCGAACTGGAGTGGCTGAGCCTCATTGCAACCGACCTCCGCTCAACTCAAAAACTAAATCCCTGCGTCAAAAGTTCAGTAGCCCCACAGAACCTGAAAAGATTTTCTTAATTCAACCACCATAGGCATAAGGCTATTCTGAGGGTGGAATAGCCCTACCTGAGATGATCTCATCATATTCATCCCCAACAAGTGGTAAAATATCTCTCCATAATTCAATCTCAGTGCCATTCTTAATGTCCTCAGCCATGCACAAGTTCGTTTCCCCATCCGCACTGTCAAGATGACAGCTTTCATTCATCATGGCAGTGTATTTCTGGTTGATATGATCAGCGGAGGAGAATTTGTCATTAGCCTGGAGCCGTTGGACTATCTTTGAATCCTGTAGGCTTAATCGCGGGGAAAGGTGAGGTATACTGGTGTTCAGGGAGCTGGGAGGAGGACTTTCGCTTTCAGTACCATCATCCAAGGGGGGCACTCCAACATCATTTGGGCGTCCAGTTCCACTGCTGAAGCTAGGAGTAGGCATTGGGAATTGGAAAGCACTCCCGGTTTCGCGCCTAGGGTTAGGACATGTCGAAAGTGTGCTAGTGCTGTGGGGGATATGGATGGTCTCCGTTTGACGACTGATTGGTTCTCCCTCAGCCAATTCAGCAATCACCGGATCAGAAAGGGCCCTTATGACGTCTAGGTCAACATTACCACCTTGTGGCACATTGTCTAGTTCGGGCATTGTCGGCTGCGGAAGAGTGTCAAGTGCGAAGCTTGAGTCTAAAAACAAAAACGGATCCCATGGCAAAGGTGTGTGTCTCTCAGGATCAAAAACCATAGCCTCATTACCGGACTCTGACTCCAGGTCTGCCTCGCTTCTGTTAAAGTTCTGGAAACGTTGCTGATATAAGCTGGGAGTTACAATGTCAAATTGTGTTTCTCCGGGCTCTGAACGCTGGGTATTCCGTGTTCCGCGGTGCGGGGGTGCGGCGTCTGCCTGAGATGTGACGGGGCAAGTTTTTAACGCATGTTTCAGCAGATCCTTCCGCCGCTTACATTTTGTTCCACAAAATTTACACATATGCTCTTGTTTGGTGGAGTGCTTAAGCATATGGTCACTAAGTGTCCACTGATCCTTGTTTTTCTTCCCGCACTGCAGACATGTAAAGGATTTCTTGGCCTTGAAAGCTCCTTTAGTGGAAACTTTGGTGTTGGAAGGTCTAGTTTTTGGTCTGCTGATAACCTGGCTTAGGGGGGTTGCTTGACCTTGCGGTAATGGATGTCCCGGGAGTTGATCATTATTGAACGTAGTTGTTGTAGGTTGGCGGGGGAAAGCGGGAATATATGAGATCCATTTATCGACCTTGATTGATGAAGGGTTGGCACCAGTTGCCAGCGGCTTATCCATCTCGTTTTTTGCTCTACAGCTGCACCGATAAGATGTTAGGAAGCTGATCTTACGGCAAAATGCGCGCAATAACTCACATAGTAAATTCCCGCAATCTATGTATGATATGCACTATAGCCCTAGCCGTGGTAAAGTCGGACTCGATATGGAGGGGAGGGCCCCGTCGATATGATCCGCCTTCGTCGATATTGCACGCCTGATGTACGAGAAGCAAGCTGTTTAATGCTTCTGTCACAGAAATGAGCCTTGATTTTGACTATGAGACCAGCCAAACATAGGGGAATACGAGCTGTGTTGTTTATGAGTGAGAGGGCGCGTTGCGAACAACTCCCCTGATTTCTTAGCCTACTGCCTATTTGGGCGCACCGAGTCCGCGGGCTACCATATTGGGCTAGATCTAGGATCCAACTGGGTAGGGAGACAGGGATAAGCGCTGGGCTTAAGTTGGGCTCACCGGTTCACGACGAGCCCGGTATTTTGCAGTGGCCTGATGGACAAGCCGGCCGACATAATGCTCGTCGTAGCAGGAGGCTCCACCAGAATCGTGCCAGGTCAGCGTCTCAAGGTGTTTCCTCGAGGCTGGTGGTGCAATATTAATTGCAATCCATTGCTTTGCGTGTGTCTCACAGAGTGTTAACCACGTACGTGAAACATAGGACCTGTTATCATTTCACTTTCCCTGCTGTTGTTGAATGCTGCAATATATGTGTTTATAGCGGCTCCCATAAGATGTAGGTCATTGCAATCGGGCAAGACAGAGTGGTTGGTTGAGCCACGTCTGCAACGCAATCTGAGCCCATGCAAGATGCTTGCTTTGACCACTCGCTACGTAGTAAGGAGTGCTGATGGGTAGTCACAAGGCTCACTTTCTCTGAGCAAGCGGCTGGTCTGTTGGGTTAAAGGAAGAACGATACTCCGATTGGTGGATATCGGAGAAGTATAGTTAATCGGAAGTCGGCATTTGCATCTTGGCAATGTGCAAGGAGGTCTGCTCGCCATTCCGATCCGTCAGGTTGTTTGTCGGGTCGGATCCCCGGTCATAGATCTGTAGAGTACCAGAAAAATCGACTTAGCGGCGCAGGCAGTCCAATTATAGTGCGTCAAGAGCACAAGAGGGATGCTGTTGTTTTCTAACGGCTTGGTTTGCACGTTTTCCGTCGGGCATTATTTGTACCTGGAAATATAAGATTTTGCTCCGGCTCTGATCAGAAGCTTAGCACGTAGTGCATATATAGCTAATATAGGAATAAATGAAAGCCTAGCCGATTTTGAGGATGTATAAGGTCCCCGCTGCCCCCAGCCTCTGTAGCAGTTCTTGTCAACGGATATAATTCCTGGGCCATCAGAATATATTGTCAGAAATGTTCACGAAACTCATTATTGCAGCAATTTTTGCGGCCTCCACAGTTGCTGCCCAATCTCCGGTTTGGGGACAGGTTTGTTATTCTTTCGTCATGAACCTTGGTGGGAAGTCAATGCATGAGTTGTAGTGCGGAGGTATCGGCTGGCCTGGAGCTACAACATGTGCTTCCAGTAGTGGGGGTGTGTGAAGCTCAACGACTATTACTCCCGTATAAGTTTCTGGCCTAAGTAATTATACTGCAGGGACTGATTTTGAACAATTTAGAATGCCAACCTGATGCAGTACCTGCTTCCACTACCCCTTCTGCAAGCCTTACGTCTACCACCGCAACTCCCATCACTCCCAGTGGCACTGCAATCTCTCCTCCAGTTCCAACTCTCACAGGTGTACTGGATTCGCGCCGTGGCCCCACCCAATTTTCACTTATATCTCCAGGGAATAACTCTCCGTAAGTCACACTTGCTCAATGGAAAGGATTATGTTACCAGTGTAGGTGCTGTTGGAAATGCGGTGTTAAAGTCTGGAAATACTGCTGGCCAGTTCAACCTTAAAGACGGCCAGCTCGTTCAGCTCATCTCCGCACCAGGTACTCCAGAACAATACCTCTACGGAACTGTCACCCAACGAACTGGTACTGAGAAGACACTTCTGTTGACTTGGTAAACGATCTCCAACACATATGGAACTTTCTCCTTTTCCAGAGACACTCTGCAGTGGAGCGTGTCTGATATCAGTAGACCTAACAATGCCGCCTGGTTAGTTTGCGAGGATCAAAATTTGTATGTGAACTTGGGACCATACGCATACCAAACCCCAACTGGTTGTGCGGATCAAACCATTCACTACTATAATGGGGGTAAGTAGATGGGAATATCCTGTAGTTTGAAGATCTACATTAACTGACGTTTGACAACGCAGCTACCGCGGACTTGTGATGAGATGATTTGAGATCCGGGATTTGCGCTATAACATTGCACTGTAGATCTAAATAGGCTGATAGCGTAACCGATAAGAATAGAACGTCTAGGCACCAAGTTAGCTACGACCTCATAGACCCTGAAACCACTGTGAACGGTTTATGTTTAACTGTGAACACCAATGTAGGGAACTAATCTGATTGTTCGCCCAAGATTCGTCAGTTTGACGTAAAGTTTGTGATCCTTAAATCCAGTGAATATCGGCTTTCTCAGCAAGGATATAATCAAGATTTAGCGCTCGCGTTTGATTCAGGGTATCATCGCTCATTAATGGTGCGTTTTCTGATCAAAAGACCAGAGAAACTACCAAATGCCAAAAACCTTATTTTACCAAAGACCATCCTATCGCAGATAACGCACCTTCAACCCTAAAATCGTATGTAAACTATTTTTGGATTCCCCAGTGACATTTCCTTTGTTGTTAATCCCGTCCGTAGGATAAGGATCCCTCCACGGTTAATGGTCAATAAAGAAGCTCCTTGCCCCGAGGGAGAGCATCTTCAGGAAATAGAAAGAGTGTCATATTTTTCTGGAGGACGCAACAGCAAGGACCATCAAGAGTGGACTGAAAATGCGTTAGACGACAGGTTTGCGACAGAATCCAGAAGGAGGGACTGCGACAGCCAAAGGCAGGGGGATACGCATGCCGGTGACCGGTGATATGTATGACTTGCGTGTATGGGGGGGGGGGAGAGGTTTGATGTATGTGGGTCTTCTTTATACGTACTCTGCGGAGGCCGGTCTCCGGGTAGTCTGGTTCCGCATCTGTCGTGGCGCATCGGACATATTCACCAAGGTTAGAGTTTTGTCTCGAGTTAGAGTTGATGCGAAAGTGCGACGTACCTTCACTTGTTATAAAATATCACGCTGTACAAGCACAATTTGAGTTAGACGCTGTGTTCGAAGTTGCAAAGCTAATAACATTGCTATACTGCCGATTTGAATCACTGCCCCTTCAGAACTCTTGAGTAAGCTGTCGGGGGGAACGCTTTTTAAAAGATTCATCAGCAGAATCCGAGGGAAATCAAACCTTAGCCCCAAGTAGTCTGGTTGCATGACCCCTCCCCAAGGCTCGCGCCAACATACCTGAGCATGATCATGACACCTACATATAGCCATGTCACATTCTCGCCCTAGAATAACAAAGTATGTATAAATAAGGTTCCTGCAGCTGGGTATAATAGTTCACTCCCAAGTCCAAGAATGGTTCTCTGGGTACCTATTGACATATATTCTTCGTACAGTCGCCTCACCTCTTCTCCTTCGTCAGGATGGCCTGGATTTCCTTCACATAGGCATTGAGACCACCTACTGTGTGAGCCCACCCTGGTTGATTCATGTTCATACTATTACTTGCTATTTAAAGCCTAGTTGGCATTTGTGAAAGACTTTGAGTTTTCACATATAAAAGCAATGGTCCTTTGCTGATTTTCACAAGAGATAGTGTTGTAGGAAAAATCGGGCCTGGACTAGAGATATCATGGACCAATGATATTGTCAACCAGTCAAATACTTCAATGAGGAGGCGTGGGGCAAGGCTAGCAAAAGAAAGGCTTCTCACTCAAACTGATGCTGCCTGGAGCAAAGACATCGATATCCCTGTGTTCACCATATCCTCCGTACGTATATCAAACCCGTTGAGCCCCGACGAAGCATTGATACTATAATATAGTAGTTTAAATGAGTGTGGGGGTTGGCATTCCATGGGAAAGAAAATCTTAGGGAGTCAGCCGCTCGGATTTTTGCTATATATGAGTATCTATCATATTGGAGGGCTAATTATTGGAACGAAGTGTTCTCGGAACGAAGTGTCTATTGCTTGGTGCTGCCAAAATTGTCAGATAGCGCGTGACTTATGCACGTGACCTCCATGTTCTGTACTTTGATGCTCAGCTTGCTTGATTACTAGCAATCAAATCTTCAATCCTACTGTATCCGACATCTTCTCATGGATCCCAATCTGCTGTACCCGTTATTATCGTAAATATGACCCAGCTCTCTGGACACTAACTCAGGATGGCGTACGTATGAAGACATGCGATCCGTGTAGGAGCAAGAGAATCGTGAAGATGACTCCATATAAAAGATGTAGTATATTGGTCTAACTAACCGGTTTGCAGTAGAAAAGAGAGGAGACTTTGAGAGAGCAGAGCTTGAGAGAAGAGAGCTTGAGAGCAGAGAGCTTGAGAGAAGAGCTTGAGAGAGGAGAGCGTAAGAGAGAAGCCCCTCCGTCTCCACCGGCAACAAGAATTCGCTTCGTATACGAGGACTTTGGAGGATTTCGCCAAATTAATAGTAGATCTTCAATTGGGAGAGTGTATAGTTTGTGAGGAGGCCAGAATTGGGAGAAAGATTCGGGTAGTAGGAGATATAAGGATTTGCGAGCGTTGTGAATGCGAGCGGTCTGCTCTTTCTTGGTCGGGAACACATAAGTTCTCAGCTGAAACGACATATCCCCAGGGCGAATAACACCTGAATTGGATAGATTAGAGATGCCGATACCTATTGAGGCTATGATGTTAGCTCTCGTACATCTGGTATTCCGAGTATATGAAGTTCGGGGTTTTGGGTAATATAAAGGTGGGAAGATCCATGTCATCAACTTCCCATTTTTTCTTTTTCTTTGGTGCTCTAATATTCCTAGGGATCGTTGCCATATCAGGCCTATGTGGCCTCAGTTACCTTGTGAGTATCTATCATATTGGAGGGCTAATCTGGTGAGACTATAACAGATACCCACCCCTCATTGACAAATTTGATCTAGTCATATTTGTATGCACCTTCACCAAATCAGCAAACTTGCTTCCAGCTTCTCCCACCACTTGCTTTTAGTGGAGAGGCGTGGAGAAAGTGGGGCCCTCGTGCCCAAAGGAAGGAGGAGTATGGACTAATAAGGGTACTCAATATTAAATTAGATATTTTACGCATGCATATTTGTAAAAAATCTAGCGCCTTGGCTGCATGGGACTAAAATTCCAGCCAATGAGCTTCAAGGCCAAGCTTACGCATTAGACATACGTGATGGATTCAATCACGCACCGAAAACCATGGCTAACTTCTGGCACGTAAGTTTTGTGTCTACGTTTTCGCTGACAAAGCCATAAATCCACAGCCAACCCACAATACCCGCAACCCCATCTCCAACCTTCATAACGTCGCACATCGCAAATCCAACCAACAATGAGCAATCCAAAACCAGAGGAAAAGACCTACATGGCGTGGTCCAAGGATGATGTCGAGAGGCTTGTAGGGTGGATGGAGGAAAATCAAGAGGCATTACGAGGGCAGCAAAAGAAATGGCATAAAGATATCAAGGAGGAGGTTTTTGCAGATGAGGGTATTACAGTTAATCGAATTCGAGACAAGCTCTCCAATATCCAATCCCATACCCAATCATCATACAGATCAATTCGAAGTATGATTTCCAAATCCTCTATGACTCTCCAGACCTCCTCCAGCACCTGTGACTTATATCCGACTCGAGGCATGTGGTTGTATGGTTGGTGCGTATGTACGTGTATGTATGCGTATATGTGAGATGTGTGCGTATGTGGAGATGTGTGCGTAAGTGTACGTAGGTGTGCGTGATAGCTTTTGGGTACTCAGTTAATAAATTTGCGTTTTGGCCGGAAACAGCTAGACTTGCATAATGTGGCGTCCGCACTAGACATCACGCAAATGCCTAAATTTAATATTGAGTACCCCTAATATCCCATGCGTAGGTACATGATTCCCTTACATTTCCGTCTAATCTCGTAACCGTTTTCCGATCCAACAAGACTATACTTGTTCTTACTCGCTTTCGTTTTGGTTTTTTTTTTTGCTAAATCAGAACTCGTATTCAAACTTAGTCTTGTTTATGACCAGAGACCAGATCCCGCTAGATCGACATAAACAAAGAAAACACTCGCGCAGGTGAACGGTCTTCTGGTTACTCTAGTGTTCCCATGCCACACAAGGAAGTCCAAAGGATAACTGAGCGCATTACTATTAGAAGATGCTCCCTTGAGCTTATACACAATACTCGATCGCAGTTTCTCTCCTTACCTGCAGATTATTGTCAATCTAGGACAACAGTGCCGAATCTGTCTCTTATTGGTAAGTCCAGCCTTAGGCCTTATCCATAGCCATACACCATGAGCGTTGATTTAGACAAGTAAGGGACCCACCAGTACTGCAACTTCAAATTTTTGAATCACTCAACAGTCTTCTGACTCAACAGTTAATGAAATTCTATCCGGCCTTCAAGCTTCTTGTGGTATCTCGATCAGAGTATGTAAGAGCATGTTGCAGTCGGTAAGCGACATGGATGTGAGCGACCAATCCTTTCATAGTTCACCTAGGCCCGGCCGGCATTTTGGGAATCTTGCAGGTTCAAGACAGTGTGGGTGAGCTCTTGCGTATTAAATTTTCACAGCTTTAGAGAGCCACCCACGCTACAAAGCCCCTGGAATAACATTGCAGAAGATGGGGTACGATCTGTGGAAGAAACAAATCAACACAAAAGGTCTTTCGCTGAAGAAAGGTTGTGCAAAGGCCTTATCCTCGATCATCAGTAATTATAGATTGAATATAGTTCCACTTTCTCCCAATCTCAAGAACTTGGATTTCCTCCCTCAATCCTCGTTCTGTAGCTTTCCACAGATGGAGTCTGACTAATTCTTCATTCAGAAGCTTTTTGATTTTGGAGGCTTGTATATAAATATATTTGGGAATTACGTTGCTCGCCGGCGCTGAAGAGGCTCAAACCCGCGTAGCGAATCTTCGTGGTTGCATTCCAAAAGCACATATAGATCGCTCCATAACTATAGAGGAAGGCCCGCTTGTGAACTGAAGATGATGCATATTGCTTTTTTCCCCCCCAGCCAGACTAACTTCCTCCCATCATGTACGACTACCCAAAATGGTAACCAAAAGTACAGCTTAGGTTAGCCTAATTCCATGCTGGGTTAGTCTTAGGTACTGGCAAAGGTTGGAAGCAGTAAATAGACCAACCTATAGCAAGTTTATAAGATGCCAACCAGACTACATAAGTAGTTTCTAGCAAATATAAAGGTCCTCCTAGTAAGTACATAATTAAACTAGACTAGACTAAGGACCCAATTCCGACCTAGCGGCGCAAAAAGGGAGAAACGGGAAAAGGAGCCAGGCTAGTAAAAGGGCCAATGGCCAAAGAATCTGTAGTCTGGTTGGCACAAGCCGCTCGCACGAGCAGCTTGTGCCAATCAGACTAAAGAATCTGAGAGCTGTAATCATACACATCAAGCTAGGGCAAAACGGAAATTAAACTAGTACTAGCATCAATTAACTTGAGCAGATTCACTCCTACATGCAAAACAGAAGCCTTTAGAGATGAAGCCGATTTTTCCGCGAGACTCTTGCCCATCACAGCGCAAACGGGCTCCTCCCTAACCCCTTATCTGACAGAATTTTATCCGCAATCTTCCCAACTAACCTCCAGTACCACCTCTCCCCTATGAACCCATTGAGAACAGCAAGAATAGCCCAACCCCCAAGGACTAGTGATAGAATCCCGTTCCCCTCGAGTACGCCTTGCCAATCTCCTCGACTTGTTGAGAAATCCCCGTCTTTCCCCAGTGGACCTAAACTCCGACCAAACAGTATATTCCATCGTTTAACCGTCTGCTCTACACTTGAAACCACCAGGGCAAAGCCAAAAAGCCTTAAAGTCATTACGAGGTATGAAATATTGATAGGATTACCGAAACCGTACTGAATCTCAAGGTGTCTGCGTGCGTGGCTGAGGATAACGAATTGCAGATTGGCTTTATACCGGAGCCAGCCTCCTACGCCGGTTTCCGCGTGCTCCATACCTAGATCGGCATGCGGCTCGAGGATGATAGGTGGTCGTGGGGGGAGTTCGCCATCACGGAAGAGCGTGTGCAAGCCGGCAATAGCTGGTAAGCCGTCTACAATTTCCACAGTGTGGTACGCGCCGAAGGTATCCGCAGGGCGAGAAAAGTAGAAGTACCTCCTAATCTTGTATACCCATTGAATTGTGATGAAGATCCACACGAGGATAGCCATTATAGCCCAGGCGATCATGAAGTTTGCCCAATTGTTACTGTCCAGAATAACGTTTTTTGATGCAAAGACTGCTCTCCTTCCACAGAGGTTTTCCCCTTCGTATGCGAGCTCCGTTGCTGAGCCGTCATAAACTCGCTCCATGTCGGGATTTCGGTTTCTGGTAATTTGGTACTGGCGCATATCCATGCCTAAAAAACGGTTCTGGGGGACTGAGACCATAATCTGAGTGAAAGCAAGGAAAGATACCACCACCGTCTGGACCAAGAAGGTGAGAATCATTATCCCGGGGTTAAGGCTCGTTGCGTGAGTTGGTATGCGCAAAGGACTTGTACACAGCATGGCAAACCAGCTAGGAAAGGCAACGAGGTATAACTCAAGGGCCATTGGATGCCTACCGAGGTCCGAGTGATGAGCCAGTTTTAAGTCGTGAAGGAGTTGAATGCAGAACGTTAAGATCATTGCACAAAGTGGGATGGTAATGTTTGCTTGAGACGACAGAGAGAATAAGCGTGACAGTAGAAGTGCTCCAGCAAACATAAACAGACCAGAGCGGACAAATGGGCTCGCCAGGCTATCGACACCAGGGGTATTACACCATCGTTCATTTGAAAGACTAGATTGGAGGAGTGGCGCGACTTGGAAGACTGGTGGGGTCTTGGGAACGGCGGCTGCTGATGACGATAATGTGTAAGAGAAGACTAGGGCAAGGAAGACTAGCAGGTGAGGTATGCGGCCTGTGGGTAGCGTTGCCATGATTCGTAAGGACGCCAAAGAACTCGTGTTCTCTAAGTTGAAGATGGCCTTTGGATCTCCTCTGAGGATGAGCTAGTCTGGCGGGCACCGGTCATCAGAGCCTAGTCTGGTTACAATCAGAGCCATTGTCATGCATAACAAGACTAGGTCACGCACAGTACATGCATAAGTACATAAGTACTTACATATGCGGCATGCCAAGCAGATGAGGCGCCCGCCAGACTAGATCCTTCTCTACGAGGGGCTTGTGCCAACCAGACTATGCCCGCCAGAATACTACATGCGCCAACAGACTACTACTACATCATCATCCTCTACGAGGGGTTGTAGTCTGATTTAGTCTGGCGAGTCTGGCTGTGCAACCGGACTTACTTAGGTAACATGAGAATTCCCCTCTAGCCATCGGGCCGCTTAACTGAGTAGGGTTAGGCCTAGGCAGATTCCACGACATTTTTTTAAAACCCATGACTCGTGTGCGCAAACTTAGCGGTCGCATGAAGAGCCACCCGGAATCCTGGCGGATTCTGGGGTCTGGGGTCTGGCCTCCTACGGTAGTCTGCTGCGAGGGGTAGTGCAATAACCAGACTAGGGAGTTAATCTGCCACCCCAGCGCGACTTCCTGGCGTACTGTTGAGTTAAGAAGTTAGGATAAACATAGCCTCGAATCCATGCTCTTGGGATAAATATTCAAGGCGCAGTGAAGGACTTCTATCCGCCATCGTACCCAGCCAAATTCTTACTACATGTGGTTCATAAAAATTCCATAACGAACTTGATAAGGTATTATATGTTTTGAGGCACCCAGCTGCCAACCCTAACATACCATGTCTGTGGTACACCATGGATTCAATTTAGATATGAGACCTAAATGGGTATACTAGGACCATATCTCTACTGTATGTGTATGTATTGCGGTGACATTGACAACAGTTTAAAGGTCCTTGTCATTCCAATTCATAGCTAAACGATCCATTACACCACTATTATTGGATTGACTTCAAAAGGCTTCCGAACTCATTAATTCTCATATATGTTACCTGGCCTAGGTGGAGAGGCTTTCCAGCCTACACTTTTTTGCCGTACCAACCAAATTACATTTTACGGTACTAATTATGGTCACCAGTTCCTGTATTAATCAATACCTCATCTTAGAAATGGGCCTAGGATAATATTTGCGTGGGGAAGGCGCGACCGGATTTCAGGGTGTTGGGAGACTAGTTAATATGAAATCGAGTTCCATAGACATACCTGATACGCTCTTCAGGGGTAACTTTATCGCTATGCTGTTATACAGGGCGGTGATTCCTTCGGCGTCCCAACTCTAAATTTCGCAAGTCTTTCATTTGCCAGCCCAACGCTAGGTAATGATTGGACGTTACTGTAGTTATTTATGAGCTCGAAATTCTAACAGGTAACCTATAATTCTAGAAAGCCAAATCGATCATCAGCCCATTTTTAACGTGAAGCCTAGGACCCTAGGTGAAAGGTCCGAGATTAGCAGTTTAGGAAGCGTAAACACGGCCGCTGGGGAAAGGGACCCGGTTACAGTGGCAGTATGCATTGCAAGTCGGTGGAACTAATGAGGATTTCGAAAAATGCAGTAGCGGATAGCATAGAGATTGGGGGTGCTAATATTACTTTGCATTATGAGCAATTTGAGTCGGGTTAATTGCTTCATATGTGGAGACGGACGGACTTTTTTCTTATTAGCTTTATGGTTTCTTACGATATTGGGGGGGCAATGCTGCAAATTAAGCTACGAGTACTGCATAAACAGTATATAATA
Organism: Tirmania nivea; assembly: GCA_015179035.1. Lineage (NCBI taxonomy): Eukaryota > Fungi > Ascomycota > Pezizomycetes > Pezizales > Pezizaceae > Tirmania > Tirmania nivea. The sequence goes on along the minus strand of WHUY01000068.1, from coordinate 120,475 downwards.
CTTTACACCCCTAGCTCACAGTTTTGGCTAGACATCATCTTTTGGGAGAAGAAATCTTTTTCGAACGTGGGGATGTGAGTGTGGCTGTAGATCGTCTCGTTTTGAATTCAAAAGGGGAGCTGAGGGATAACTCTGCGAAACCAGACTAGGGATAATGTGGCACCGAGTTAATGTCTGTACCGTCACGGCAGGCGTGCATAGCGCTACACACCGCATAGGAATCATCGCATAGGCGGGCATGACAAAGCAGATGGAGGACGGCTCAACAATGCCATCCAACACAGAAACAGCAGAGGAATAGCCCCCGCAGCCTGTCTTGAGTCTCTCCTAAGGCAAAAAGCTGACCACCAAGCCTCTGTTGACTATCTACAGCAGAAGAACAGAGACCTTTAAGCCTCCCTCGCCTCTTAACCCCTCCCGCCAGGCTCGCCACCGCCGTCCTCGCTGCTCACTGACTCGCTCTCTAGTGCAACTTGTGATTCCTGATTTACTGAACTTCAAACAAAATACGAAAAACTGCACGTACATGCTGCTTTACGCCTTCACCCACAATTTGAGTAAATGCGCAGCTTAACTAGCCTGTTTAGCTTCACAAAAGTTGCGGTTTCCTAGATAGAAAGTCTCATATTCCACTTATACAAACCAGACTAACTTATACGTGCCCAATCAGACTACTCCAACTTATCAAATTCGGACCAGAGCTGCAGGCATAGTCATCTATATTACAAAAAGCCATCATGAGTCAATATACCTTTCTAGTCTCAGTAATTGTCAGTGGACGAGAACCATGAGTCGTACTTGATATTTTCGTGATTAGTTGAATTAAATGGCCATTACTGAACCCCTTTATTATAACCAGAACTATTTTATCACGGCGTTAGGCCTCTAGATTTGGTCCAGCATCATTGGATGCCCGAGGTAAGAATGTATTTTATGCAAGTTGAGCCATTTCCAATATTGTAATAAAGTGAGGGTCCATTGCAACTTCAAGTAGCCTCTGGACCGACGTCTCCGAATTCGAACAAAGGCTTAGGGGTGCATTATGCTTAACACTCCACCCTCACCGTTAATACATGACTCCATATACATTGAAAACTGCCCTATATTTACATATACTTAAAACTTTGCGGGGCAAAGCCAACAGGGGTTGGGATGGAGCTAACGTGAAGAACCGTCTGGCGGTGAATTCTTGGTATTCGAGACAACCGCAAAATACGCATGGAGTGTATTTGGTAATTCCTGAGCGATGAAAGTTTGTCATCATTGGCGGTTAGGCACTATATTATAAGATCTCAATACCTTCCAGTTTGATACACGTTTCTTATGTAATTTTCATTCAACGCTGGACAGGTTTGAGACAACCCAAGGGGTATTCCAATGAGAATCTGATAATTCCTGAAACTAGGGTACTGGGTATATTATATTATACTAGGTAGGTAGAACAATCTCATAAGTACTTATCCTTAATATATTGGGTAACCATAAGATCTTCATGCTTAGAGATACCTCATGCATGCACTAATGTTCCCATGCTTCTACATTTGCTCATAACCATCCTGGGCATAGTTCGACATTGATGTCTACCTTAAGTAGGTACCTAACGTATAATTTCCGAAGTGCCAAGCAGGATATAACTTATCAAAGAGGTTACATAAAGTGTAGGTAAATCGGTGGTAAAGGCAACTAAGATTTAAGCTTCGACGGAGCTAATCATTATTCCTAAAGATTGTAAATTACCCTGACTCGGCTAAATGGAAATTGCCGAACGCATCGCAGTTGGGACTGAAGCTCGGCAAGTTTGTCGAGTATTAACAGTATGACAAATCTACCAAAGGATCAAGTGAGCAATTGGTACTTATTTCAGTCGCCCTTCAGTAAAGTACTTAAGCGTGACACCCATCCGCTTCGGCGACAATCGATCCTGGGCCGGTGAACTAATGCCCTCCGAGAGGCCTAGAACAAGGTTCTTAGCAAATGGGGAATACAATCAAAAGTATTCGGCTTATATCTGAAGCCGTCGCCCCGATCTCAAGTGATGTACAGATATATATAAAATTAGGTACATATACATTCATGAAGTCTCTTGACCTAACCTGTCAGGATTTAGGTGTGGTTCATATGATCATCACCGATGACCTGGCAACGGCAGAAGCCGTGCAATTCCCTTCATCAGATTACTGCAAGTTCCCTCCCTAGTTCCATTTTTAAGATGATCCATCGTGATCACAGCCTTTCGATAGTTGCGATCCAATAAGGTACTGATATTTCAGATGGAAAATTATCTACCAAAAGCAAACTTCTGCGACAAGTAATCTCACAGATCAGGTTGACAATTCCCATCTGTAAGCTTATCTAAGGCAACTCATTACCCGCGAACCTACTATAAAAGGCGGAATTGAAGTCATACAATTGTCAACGGGGGGAACTGAGAGATTTATCCTAAAATCGAAGAATAGTATAATGGTTGAATTTCCAGATATCCAATGGCTAACAATATCTTCCGCGTAATACTCAAGGTCAATAATCCAAGTATCCTCCGGTGATGCAAAGGGTCAATAAACATCAACCTTACGCCTATTGCTACGCTTACTATTCAAAATCCATCAAACCATCCTCCAAAGCCCTGAACATTTCACCCCATGCCACCGTCCTGACATGCCATTCATTTGCTGTTTCATTGTCCTCACCAACAGACCCAGTTCCACTGTGGCCTCCAGACGGGGTCTCTTCAGGTTGCTTTTCTGGTGCCTTATATGCTTGGACTTCCGGCTTGACTGGCGACCCTTCGGGAGCTTGAGGGTCTTTTATTGATACCACTGGAGCCGTCTCCGCTGTTCCCTCTTTGCTGGAGCCGGAGCTATGAGCCGAAGCTGCGTTAGCCTCAGCCATGTTAGTCGGTGAATAAACTGTAACTTGCTTGATTCCGTGTAACCAGTGGGTGGCGAGGACAGAAGAGAAGTTGTATAATTATTTTGACCCTTTTATAACCCGAGGATAAGCTCATGTTACACGCTAGAGGACACTTTGGCCGGTAGCAGCGTATGCTATGGCCAGAGAAGTTTAGCAGCCAGCATAATTGATCAAAGACAAGAGGTCGGGGATATGGCCATTGTTAATCGTTCGATGGTCTGATAGAAACTTAAATCATGCTAGTCATATCATGGCCAAGGCATATCAGGTGTAGTCTACATCTACCATTCCAAATTAAGTAATTCCCAAAAATTTCGATGAACTCAGATGGAAGCCTTGAACGGTACCTACCCTCAGTGCATGTCGCGTGACATGATGTTTGAATTCACAAATTCAAGAAAAGTTTCAAAGCGATTTGTGTGCCCCTTATTACATTAGGTAATGACAGAAGTGCCAGGGCATGTTGTGAAGTTGAAGTTGCCTCGCACCCAGAACTGAAGCACCGTGTGAATGGTTTATTTAACATGTAACTATATATGACCTCGATATTCATTTGTCACAGGTTGAGATGTGTGGGTGCTAGGGAAATACAAATATCTTGAGATTAGGCTTAACGTGGTAATCACCTTCTCATGTGGGATAAACATACACAATATTATCTGCAAGCAGACTAAGCTGCAGTATTACTCAATCCCATCTCCAATTGACTGAGCTAAGTACTTAATATCAACTGCTTCTCCACACCAATGGCTATTATCTCAAACAGCTGCACACTTATTGCACTAGGTAGGCTCTGACAAGAATTTATGTTATGAAGCACTACAACATTAACCTATAACAGCTGCTACCATTTGAGACTGACAAGATGGAATTTCATCTTAAGCTCCCTACATGGGGATTGCAATCAGATAGACTACATTGACCTCTATCCTGGTCAATGCTACGCCTACCTCATCAACTGAAAGTAACCTACTCCCTAACATTGACTCCAAAGGAAATCCTCCACTATGTGAAAGGCCAAAACCTTACACCAGAGCTTAGCAGTGACCAGCAGAAACAGAATCTTCAATATCGTTTATGATTTTTGAGTAAGCCTAGCGTAACCTGTCACTTAGCACAATGCATTCTTAAACAAGACAGAAAGCCCCATTTTTATTGGTTTGTCTTATAATGCCAAACGACATTCGATGATCATGAGGGGATATCACCTCGTAAAGAAATACACGAAACAACTATATTCAGCATCCTGAAGCTGTACAGTACAGTAAGAGAGATTTTCAACCACAGCACCCAGCATAAGGAATTCGACTGTAGGCAACCTCATAAAATATAAGACTTTTAGCATGTTAACAATGAGCACGCAAGACAAGGGTTCTGAGACCGAGGGTGAACTTTTGACAACCTTTGTTGTGATGTGGAAATAAGCACAGTTCTAATCCTCTGGGGAGGTGAGTGACAAATTTCTTGTGACGATCTACGTCACACAATCCCAATCTCACATTCCTGCTCAATTGGTAACACCCTATAAGATGTCCTGGGAAGTTATACCAGGCGGTAAAGACTTAGGCAAAGGATCACTGGAGGAATCACCAATGTACAACTTTGGGGGAATATGGGAATAACTCGCATGCATATGATGCTTAAATCGTTCCAAGTTTTAAGCTAGATAGCCACATATCTGAGTCTGTCCATGTAACTCCACCTAGAGCATCATCATTCTATGGGGGTATTCACTGACGAAAAATCCATAGAAACTTTGATTTGAATACCTCTAAAATATCTCTGGACCGGGAAGAGAGCCAGCTCCTGAATGTTCCTATGCCTTCCACGCGTATTGTCCCTATCTTCCTAGGGAGGACCTGTAAGTGTACGATAAGTAGGCTTCACTCAATCGATTCAAAACTCTCATAGAATCACATGTGACCAGACTTTTCCGTATATATCTGTGAAGTACCACTTCTCCTCATGCCATATTTGATGGAACTGTGCAATGATATTCAGAGTAGAAATAGATACGCCCTTATTCACTAATTTTCCTGTTCCAAATTTTGCCATTTTGATCCTGGGAGCTCAACGGTTCTCCAATCAATTTGCTCCTACAGTATTCGCAATGCTTGGTTTTAATATAAGAGGATTATAATACTAACGTTTTATATTACTGGGTATCGCGCTGATGACTTAGGGTCGCTCCAAAAGCTACAAAACTTAGAAATCGATAATCTCAAGATCAAGCAATTGAGCCTCTATCGGTAAAGTCAGACAGGCTTAAAATTAGAAGCCTTCTTGGAATATAATGTCACCTTATGACTTTAGATAGTTGAAAAAATATACTCGTGAAACTGGGTAGTGTAGGGCTCCAGGGTACCAGGGTGGTTAAGCTCCGCTATTTTCACCTATTAATGCTCTTGAGCAAGATGCGTATTATCGCCATATGAGCACACTTCCAACCACCTATTAGTCCAACCAACAAAACTACATTCTGGAAGAGATTTTGAAGTGATAGCCTGGCTAGTGAAATGTCGGGCAGGAGACATTGTACGGATGAGTTACATTCATGGTAGTCGATGTCGGGGCTAATTATTCAGGGTAAGTGAGAATCCAGCGGCAGCTCGTGACCACCTATCACAGGTCTGTACAGGGTTTCTTGCACCAACCTTGTTTATATTTGCTTATTTTCCAAACCCCAACAGATCGCTTCACGATCCGGCGCCAGATTCAAGATTCCAAGGATGACCATACTACTTTGGAGGTGGAGTAAAACCGGTCAGGGTGCTCAACATTTGCAGCTGACAGTCCTTTTGCGAGGGGCTTGTGCCAACCAGACTAGCTGACAGTCACATGCCCAATTTTTTTCTGCACCCCAACGAATCGTTTGAATTTGAGTACCCCACCTTAGACCCTTGATGCAAGGGCAATTGACTAATGGAACTCGAATTTATAAACACTACAGTAGTGTAAAGATAAGAAGCCAGGTACGAGGAGTGAGACGCCGCGCAAAAATACCAGCGGCTAGCAAAATAAGAGTCCTACGATGATATCATCGTTGTGGTGAAAACGGTAGACACAGAACCCCGGCACCAGGACCCTTTTTTACATTTTCCCACAACCCATAGCGTACCTACGTGTCTTTCTCTCTGCGTGAGCAGAATGACGGTGCATGGAGTATCGGGAGCTCCGTCTCGACCCACTGAAAAGCTGAAATTTCTTCTACTGAAGTTCCTAGCACTTTGATTGATGCATCCTTTCTGTGGCCGCTGCCGCCTCTGTCCACGAGGCATGATAGTCAACGACAGTCTAGGGTCCACGTAGGTAGCTAGCTATTGAACTCCCTTACAACCTCAACTCCGGTGCTCATACTATTGAGAGTTGTGTCTTCATCCGCGGGGTAACGCCCACATTGCGAAGAGTCAAGCAACAAAGGAAGGTTAGGATGCGGACACGGTTCTGTTCTGGATATTTCTTTTTCGCAAAGTTGCAATGAATCGGTTTCTTAGATACCGATCGAGCAACTTGTCCGTGATATCGGACACCACGTGAGCACAATTGCACGAGATATTTGATATCACATCACGTCAGAGGGGCATAAGGGAGGCCATCGGCAAATAGGAGGGAAAACAAAACGGCAAAAAAATACTTGGGCACAAAGGAGGTATGTAGAAGAAGAAAAGAACGTATACATATACCCTAAACTAATGTATGTATATGCAAGGCAGGTAAGGTCTGCAGAACGTGGATCTGTACCGTCGCGAATTCTAAATTGGGCTGGAAAATTCAATTGGATTCTGACTGAACACCAAACGACCTCCCATCTGCTTCAGCTGTGGTATCTAGATAGTCCAGTACGTAGACTACCGGAAATCTGTGGGTGGTGAAACCTTTTTCATTTCAATTTGGAGCCCGGCTCCTTGAAATAGCCAGAAAGTAGAAAGGATCAGAAGGTAACCAAATGTTTAACCTGAAACAGATACTTTTGATACATATTTATAGGCAGTTTGCCTTTAGCACTATGTAAAAGTGATCTCCTACTTGTTGAGTAGTGTTATATATTCAATTTTGCTATACATTGGGCTTTGCTGTGGCCCCCCACCTTCAATAGCAAAATAACTTAGCATTGTCTTCGTTAGTCTGGTCTTCAGAGGTCGTTGTACCAACCAGACTATGTCTTCGTACCTCTTCAATAAAATTTCCATATAATTGGCAACGAAGTTGCCAATTTTTAAATTGGTTATGAAGTTGACATTATTTTGAGTAAGGTAGACATTTTGCGTCTTGGCAGTCACCTGATGGAAGTCCCGTGATCATTAAGCTTACTAAGAATAGGACTATCAGCAACAATCTATTCTGCAGAACAACAGCGGGCTGTTATCAGCAACCATTCGCTATAATGAATCCCGTCGCCTATTCCCGATACCTACGCCGTAGTCTGGTTGGCACAACGACCTCTGAAGGAGGCCTACACCGGTACGATCCCGATCACTAGACAAGTACACAGCATAAGGGTCAAAATATAATCTATAATAGTTGTCGCTTGATGCATATTGTTAAATAACAGTGAGTAGCTATTCAAATAGTAATCATAACACCATTCCCACTCTTACTTTATTTTATATCTAAGATAAGTATAGTAGAATATACAATATGTGAAGAAGTGGGAATAGACCTGAAAGTGTACAATATCAACAGTATTGTAGCCTATCAGTGATGTATTTAGGAATGATTATATTAGGGATGGAGTAGGATATATCGATTCAATACACAAAATGATATATCATCAGGAGTAATACCAGTACAGTTGAGTACTTTGGGGAAGCTTACTGTGATGGAAGCAATAATTATTGCATTAATCCATCCAGTTATTTGAGTTTACAAGGTTCGTAGATATGGCCAATACAAGGGTAGAAAGGTATACGTGATAAACTTTCCTCAAGTTCTGACAGAGGTTTTCTACATTATTCCCCGACTCCTAAGGAGATTCCTATGGTAATTTTACGAGTATAAGAGGCTGGACAACATAGTGCTCAGGACTAGTATCGAAATGTACAGCAAGATATTTCTCGCCTAGACACATACGTTGATCAGTTTGAAATATGTCCACGCAACAAATTCCCACTACTGTCATTTCTTTTTTTTTTTTTTTCCTAGGGACGTTGCCAAATCAGGGCGGCATTGAAGTCGGCCTCAGTTACCTTGTATTATACATCAACGAGATTCTTGTACTTGTGCAATAACCCCCGAATCAATCCTCCTATTCGCTCAGAGGGGTAACATGGGTAACGTGAAGAGTTGGGCCAGGTTACGTTTGGTCGGGGTACATTGGAATTGGTAGGAGATACTTATGTTTAGGTCGGGTTGCGGCTGGAGGTAGGTCAGGTATAAGTAGCCTTTTTTTTATATTTTAATTCAATACTCGCATATAGCAAACTATCGTATAAGTACCTAGGTTCTTTGCATTTACTAATTTAATTATGCTGTGCCCCCACTACAAACTCCCCCTTCATAAAAAAGTAAAGAGAATCAAACACCGGCTTCCACACCGACAACAAACCTCTGCGACGCAAAAAGTAAACCAACGTATCCAATTTCTCCTCCATGAACCTCGCGCAGGGCCCAAGACCACTCTACATAAGTATTTAGGGTTAGTATCCGTTAAGGAAATATAGACTTCTCCGCTGCGCAGCGTAGGAACCCTGGGCCTCGCGGCTGTTACACCTAGACTTTATGCAGACACAGCAATAACAAAGGCAACGACAATAACACGCCCACTGGGCCTTAAAAGCTAACATCGCACCTTCGATGCAGACCCAACACTGCTTAAAAAAAAAACTAGCCTCATAACTCACTTTTAAAATTTCCAACCGTAATAAAAAATTGCTTCCAACCGTCCCTGCTGATCTTCCGAATCCCGACTAAACCCAACTCTGTGCCAAATGAACCCTATACTTTCTAAAATAATATGCAACCTCTTTTGCAATTAAATACAAACCAACTATTTCTTATAGCATAATTAATAGAATATTAAATATCTTTAAATAATACTATTATAAAATAATTATTTTCTTTTAAATTTAATTTATTATTATTAAAATTTAACTTTTATAAAATTTTATACTTTTTAATTAGTAAAGTATAAAATTAAAGGTAGTTTTAAGTTAAATGTAAGAACCTTAACATGCAAGCCAAGATAGAACTAATATAGTCTATAGTAGTAAGTACAGTTATATACGAAGTGCCAAGTAAAATAGGAAGGAGGAAAAGACTTTTAGCGTGCACCTATACACATTATACAAGCTGTACTAACTACTTAGTTAGCTAGTCTGGTTGGCACAAGCCGCTCGTAGAACCAGACTATAGGAAGGCATGTTGATTAGACTTTTTTTTTTGGAACTACAACCTTAAGGGTCGTATTAGTCTGGTTGGCACAACAGCCCCGCTAACGGGGGGGTCGTATGACGAGCCACGCCAGAAGCCTGGGTCGATGCGGGGAATATCAAATATGCGTAAACAATGTCTCTTCTAACGTCCAGCGAGGGGGCGGTAGAGGTAGGCGAAATACGCCTCCACCGCGTCCCACTCCTCCTCTTCTCCCTCTTCCTTCTTCCACCTGGGCGTGTCTAGCTCTTCCCGCGTCCTGATGTCTCCTATCAACTCCTGGCGTTGCTGGGGGCAGTCAAAGGTGTCATGGTAATCGTCCTCCTAGGGGTGATCGCAGTATGAGCAGGCTGGTGAGTACACTTTCCGGACCGTGTGTAGCCACTGGTTGAAGGGGCCTCGGTTAGTGCGTAGCCAGGTGCTGAAAGGGTTGATTAGACTTTAATCTCTGTACTTCGCAAAAGTCAACGGAAGAGGCAAGAGAATGCAACACAGATATCCATCGATAATCTGCTGCAGTTTATCGTATTTCAACACATCGGAATGCCATCCTTGAGCCGTTTGTTTGCTGGTTTGCATTACAGGTCTGCCATGAGGGGGCGAATGATGGGAACCCGTATGTTTACGGCTATTCGGGTAAGTTCAATACAAATCATCAGCTGCCGTCATCAAATCACTCACATAATTTGGTAATGAAGATGAACTGCGAGGAAGGCAGTCATAAACCGTGCGCAAATGGGCCGAACGATGCAAATGTCAAGGGAGCTGAAAAGAAGAACTTCTTTCATTTGAGAGATTTCCATCAGCTGGACAAGGTGGGCATACAGTCTATCACTGAGATTTTTGAAACTGTTAATAAGTTCTTCAGAATATAGAGATTTTAAATGTCAAGATAGACATAGTTCAAGGAAGCATGAAGGATCTCAAAACAAATGTTAAGGAGCTCTCTAAGAAAGTAGATCATTTACTATACTTTATTATCTGTGGTGCCATCTTGAAAGGAGGGTTTGATTTGCTCCTGGATGAATGCAACTGGAATAGATCGCATAAGGAAAACTAATGGCGAGAAGTCTCGATAGTAAGTTGTGTGATTATTTTTGTTTGGCATTGATTTACGAACACAATTGTGCTAATTGTATGCAAAGACTGAGTGTTGCGATAGAGGTCGAATTTGGTTATAAAAGCGTTTGGTTTTCTGCTTATTAGAAAAGGAAAGGGATATGTTTACTTCGATCAATAGTCAACAGAATAAAATATGCATGAAGTCAAGAACGTGAAGTGAGTAAGTTAATCAAATGCGCGAGTTACCGTTAAAGATATTAAAGATAGAATTAGTTGTTTAATAAATGGTTGATGAAAGAATTTTTATTTTTGTTATTGAAAAGCCAGTATGAAGCCCAATGAGTGGCGAAAAGGGAGATTAAACATGAGTGAATGACTACTCAATATAAAGCATTTCGTCAGAGAGAAAGGCTAATTAATGAGAGTGATGGGGAAGGAGTAATTAACATGAGTGAAAAGAAAGAATAAATGCAATGTCTAAGATTTGGAGGGTTTCACGTTTACCTATTATGATACCTATGTTCAATATCATTGTTTTGTCATTTAGGGCGCCGAAACCGAAGATATGTCTATATATCACACTGGACATGCGACAGTGGCAGAGACACAGATTGTTATCGTATTGCATGACCTCTGAACAGATCCGTAAGCTTCGCTCAAGCTTGTCCTGGGGCGCGCTCCTAAAAAAACCAAAAAAGATAAAGAAGGTTACAAGCTATTTCAAATAAAGAAGGAGTACTCATTTAAGCGAGAGTCATGTAGTGAGAGAGAAATGCAATTATTGAGGATGCAACTTGGTGGTTTGGCTGTATCATGCAGATTACCCTCAATCAAACTTCAGGAATCTGGTATATTATACAGGTGTGAGCTATAATTATAGCTTCTATGTGAATATCAACAGGTAGGCCAGTTATCTACGTCACCGAGCAAAAGCTTCTAAGAAAGGTATATGGATGGTGACAAATGTGTATATTAACACAATTGCGAACCCGACATCCCGCGGGTTTCGATGCTGCTATTCACAGATTGAACATGCGACGATCTGCGGCGATCTAGGATCTGAGTATGGGCCGGTAACCAACCCAAAACCCCAGCTGATGTTGAATGTAATCATGTGAGGGACTTGCTCGCATCAGATCTGGTCGCCTCAGCATGGTGTGATAACTGATTAAGTACTGAAGATAGGCTGAGACAAGATCGATGATGCCCATGTCCTGATTACTAGAGTTGCTATGAACCAATCATACTGAGTAAGTGTCCAGATCGATCCCCTACCATAGTCTGGTTGGCACCCCCTACCACCTAAAGGAATCAGCCGATGGGAAGTGTGGAATATTTTCAATAGAGTCTATTATGTGAAAAATCCGAGTTCACGTGGAAGTATCCGTAACTCGAGGTGAATCCCAGCACAGCAGCTGACTAAGGAGCAATCTCTTCCCATCCCTTTCCATTTTTTTTCTTGTTGGGGTTTGGGCAGACCTCATGACCGATCAGGTATGGCATTCACATGTCAGGAACAACAAATGCAACAGGGGGTCTTGCACGCCAAGACACAAGAGCCATTCCGGGGACGAGGACTCCTTCGCGCGGCAGCAGAAGTTTGTTACATCGCCAAAAGCGTGCGTTAGACTGCCCCTGCTCTCTACACTGTGGGCCCAATCAAACATAGCTCTCCAGAGTCACCTGCTTTGGGAGAACAGCTACAGCATCCTTGTCAGCCTAATTTGCCGGTGGGTTCCAATGTGGGGGAGGGGCTACGGCATTTTGCGTGTACCTTCTGGGGCCGATGAGTGAAGTTGGGGGTCGGGTACGTATACGAGGCTGGGCTGATATGATACCTACCCACATTTGTGTCGTGAAATCGTCGATGTCATGGGTCGTCTTTAGCGTTTGACATGTGAGCATTCTCACAAAAACTTCTGAAACATCCAACCAGACCGATTTTGCTCATGCGACACGAGCGTTCGGCAACAGCCTGCTTAGAGCAGCAAGGCATCTCAAATCGGCTGTTAGGAGCTATTTCGGATATTGCTCTGCGCCTACCCCCTCCCCTAGGCGTCATAATTTGGCCACTTGTTGTATGCATACACATGCCTGTGACACGCAGCCCAATTGCCGGCCCCAGGGCTCATGAGGGCTGGCTGTTGGTGCGGTGTGCGACAGAGCAGTCCGCACATGTACATGTACATCACTATACATCACATCATCCTCATCGTCCCATAATCACCACCAAGCCCACTGTCGATGCGAGTTCGGGAGTTCCACGCCTCCCTTTCATGATCTCGCTCCTGCTTGATGCTTCGAGCTCTTCCTTCTACTTGCTTATGCAACCGTGTTCCCCCCACACTGCACACCCAAGCATCCCTAATACCAATATAGCAAGCCTCTGGCTGCTGGGGAGATCTGGAGACCAGCAGCCAGTCCGTCCCTCATCAGCTCTCCTGCTTATTCTCCTATTCACTGAGTGCTCCGTTGGCACATGTTAATGTGGAAATTTCCGCTGTTCTTATGCTTGGGTCTCTAGATCGCCGTGGAAGACTACACTTCTTTTCTCTAATTCATACTCGACATACTGCCGAATCATAATCTTTCCCCGATATCCCTTCTTCTCTTGGCCGATCACAATTACAGTGCCTATTCTCCTGCTTATCACGAATATTGGAACGCTTACTTCGACTTTTCTGGTTTCGGTTGTACTACTCACTAGGCTAATTCATTTGCAATTCAATCGACTACGATTGGCCCCTCCGTTCGAGTTATCGATTCATATTCCATATAACGAAGTATCGGCAACTCCACCTGCTCGAACGCCACCCGAAGCAACACTGAGAGCGTAATTTGGCACATCTGCACCCCACTCATTACCAGCGACACTTTAAGCCGCCAATCAACACGACCTGGGCAGTGTTGAGAAGGGAGGATACCTAGCAACTGAAATTATAATAGTTAAGAGACGAGTCATTTCAGTTCGGACCTAAGGAACTGACCGTCGAAGCACTATCTGAGACACATCTCTTTGTATACACATTACTGGCACTCTTGTCACACCCACGTGCACAAAAGGCTTATGGGATCCAAAGATCGTCATTAGTAGAGGCACTTTCGGCACCGTCACGTTCTTCACTCCCCTACTACCAGGAAGCAGAAATTTTACTTCAGATCGCAAGCAACGCAACAACATCCAAGCTTCACAGAATATGGCAACTCGGACGACCCGCTATAGGTCTCACTCCCCCACTCCGTCACCTACGCACGCCTACGAACAACCTCAGCCTCTTACAACAGGAACAGTTGGATCAATGACGTTGGAAACGAGAGGATCCCGCGATAATCTCTACGGTAGTCGGAATGATCTAACACTTCCACCTTTCTCGAGAAACCTGGTTGTAGGCAACGGAGCTCCTAATTCACCTAGACAATCCAGTTACCCTCAGGCTTACCCATTGTCGCCGTCGCAAGATGCTAGAAATTATACTCGAAACAGTCGGCCTATACAGATTCAAGAGAATGACGTTGCAACCAAAAGGCATTACTACATCTATGACGACATCAGCTATTCCGAATTTTCTCAGACGATACCTCCTGTGAATTTGCAAGATTCCGAATCTCCAGCCCATCAACAGCTGCCCTCAATAGGCAACTCGCAGCATACAAATGGCTCAAGATTACCACCAATTAACCATTCTGCATACCAGACGAACTACAGCGCGAACCCGGACGCACATAGACAACGACAGCTATCGATAAATTCGATTATCTCCTCACCCAGCGTCAATACTCCAAGCTCAACCTATGGTTCAGTTGGAACTCCAGCACATGGCAATGGGACCATGAAGAAGAGAAAGAAAAGCTTTGGAGCAGAAGGCGATGGCGGAGGGGAAAGTATTGGCAAAAGTGACCGAGAACGAGATGGTGGAATAGTCAATGGGGATGGTGGAGGTGCGGGGATGAATGGAAGTCACAAGGTGAAACCGAATGTCGGTCTGGGATTAGGGTTGGAGGACCCAGACGTCCGACTGGCTGCGGAGGCATTAGGGGACTTGAGAGCTGGTAAGTCGCTCAGGTTTATCAATTTTAAAGATCACATCGAATTTGCCCACCATGCGTATTCATAGCTTAACATCGAAATATGCCCTGAAACACTGCTGTCAGTCACTCCTCAGATCCTATTCTTGATACCAAGAGAAGTCCCCTCAGCATTATGCCACACACTTGTACTCGTGTTGAGAATGGGGTCGTCAAAGTTATTTGTGTGTTATTCATTGCAATTGCCTCATAGCTCGCTATTGTGGTATTCAGCTGGGGCACATAGAGATATTGTGGATCGGGTCGCCCCTTGTACCTTAATTTCGTTCGCGTGTTTCCCCTGGCATCTGAAGTCATTGTCGGAGACCCTGCTAACCCCTGGTCGCTGCAACCAGATCTTAATCACAGTGGGATAGCCAGCAGACACCAAAGTCACTTGCCATTGTCAACAACTAGCAGCAGTAGCTCATCAGCTACTACTACCGGTCTTAATTCACCGCTCTCTCCAACCCAAACGACTAACCAGTATGCTCGACATGTGAACCCAGAAGACGCGCCACTCCTAGATCTTATTCAGAATAATTCCAACCCTTTCCTTCGCGCCGCGAGTACGGCCGGTCGTCTGTCGGTTGCGGCTTATTCCACAAGCAAATACTTGTCCCCAGGATTCAAGCTTGCCGTTGAGCAGTTTGAAAGTGTTGCAAAGGGGCGCTTCGGGGATGCCGTGGGTGGTTTGGTTTCAACAGTTGGAAAGAGGAGTGGATTAGAAAGCTTAGTAAGGAGATCACTCGTAAATTCGGCTGTCACAAGCCCTGAAGGCGGGAAAGACGACAGCCGGAAGTTACCACCACCGCTTTCTTTATCGAATGGAACCGCAAAAAAGCGAAAGACTAGCAGCGGGGAAGATACGGAAAGTAGTGGTGGAATGTCGTCGGCATCGTCAACACTCAGTGATATCCCAGAAGAACGGAAGGCTCTCCAGAAGCAACCTCAAGATACTCAGCAACAGAATTGGCAGACGAGACTGATTCTGTCTACTTCTGGAATTGGCGCAATGTCTGAGGAGTCACTGAAGTCGCTCAAGTATTGCTTGGAGTGGCTCCGCTGGGCTAATAGCCATTTGGGCAAGTGCATTGAGACATTAAAGACGGTGTTGGAGGAGTATGAGCAGAATAAGCAATCTATGAATAGCGATCCTAATACCACGCAGAAGCCGCAAAGTGATAGCTCTGGGATGGCAAGTGACTCTGCAGCAGTTACTATGCGGAACCCAATAGAAACAGAGGAGAGAAAACAAATGCTTATGGGGAGGATTGAACGACTGAAGGGCGAAGTACTCAAGACATTGAAGAGAGTAATTAATGTAGTTGATAGTTACGCGGGTGGTGCATTGGTGGGTGAAACAAGGAATATGGTCAAGCGACAGCTCCTTTACCTGCCCCAGAGGTTACAAATTGCCTTAGTGGCTCATACTCCTAGTACAGATGGTAATGGTAATGAGCAATCTGTGTCGGCGCCCAGTGCTGCGCCTGGTGGCGACCCTGCAGCGTCCGCACAGAGAGTCATAATCGTTGCAAAGGAGGGTCTGGATATGATGCACAATGTCAGCAAGTTAGTGGAAATTGCGCTCGTGGGGGCGGAAGAGTGGTGCGAGAAATTGGGTAGGAAGAGAGAGCCGGAGGAGAAGAGTGGCGGTGAGGATGTTAAAATGGTTGAGGCGGGGCAGGAGAGTACCACCCAGAAGGATCAGATTATGGGCGACGGAGAAAGGCGAGGTGAAGAGGGGGATGTGGAGATGGAAGGTTAGTTCGGGTGAACGAACTCACTCATTCAACAGGAATTCCATTATTATATTTGCATCAATATTTATACTGTTCTCCTATTTATGCATATTTCTTGTTTCCTTATTCCTTGGTGAGGTTGGATTACCTATCGTTTAGCAGCATGGATTTGGGTATTTTTGTTCTTTTATTTCTTTTAATTTTGTATTCTTGAGGATATATGGTTACTTAATTGAAAGTGGATTTAATGTAGCTTAGGGCGTGTAGGCACGAGACCACAAAGTAGGTGTGATGTATATTTCTTATCTTAAATTTGGATCTCTCTGGGTGCGGGTTTACAATTACACTTATCAAGACTATGTTTATAAGACAATCTTTCTATTACTACTAGTCTCGAACCTACTACTACTGCTAGTATATATTCTACCCTTCGTTCCATCATCACGATTATTCGCGGGATGCTTCCCTATCCCCATTTGATTAACATTGAAGCGTTGTGTTGTAGCTGCAGTAAAGCTAATTATCTTCACTCATTTGACGATACATGTTTTACATATATTTGAAGTCTTGCTGCAGGTCCGTTGCTGATGCGCATTTCTCACAGGAGCACCTACGAGATATAAACAACTTGATAAACAGGAGTCACTGCTCCGATTGTGATGTGGATGACGTCTAGGTACATGCGATAAGAATCAATATACTTTGGCCATGAGTTGCAATTTATGGCAGAGAAAATGATAATACATAGTGGGACCAGCTACTGATTTAGATTGCCCATTTACCCTGAAGACTCCACTCTTGGCTAGGCCCGGAAAGATAACGAGGCCGACTACTTTCCCTAACTCCATGATCGCTCTCACCTGTTTGTGGTGTATTAGCCCCTTGAAAATTCCAGCTTGGTTCTAAAAGATCGTCTCAGGTATAGAAGGGTGTGTTCATTCGGGTTGTTTTCCTGTATGCGGGGAGGGGAATCCGGCGTCCTGGGATTCCCAGTCGGTGTTGGATCTTATTATGGGTGGGTTTTCGTAAGAGCCCCTGACAGATAATTTATAGTCAGTCAATTGTATTGTAGTAAGCTGACGGACAGGTGTCATGCATGCAGCGGGGGGGGGGGTCTTTCACTACTGATTATTGGTATTTTCAGAATCAAATGCAACCCACAGCCTTACTAAAAAGCACTCGGCATTTGTGGGTCCTGGGAAGGATTGCTCAGATCCTACTGGTAGATACATATACTCTCGAATTCGTTGATAGGTAACTGACCCGTCCTACATATATGCTAGTATTTGTCGAGTGATCGGATCCAAAAGCAATGTTGCTGGGTTCAGCCTGGAGTGGCCGATGATAACGACGTATTTGGGAGACCTCTATCAGGATTGATGTTGGAAAGAGCCTCAGAAAGCGTTCCTTATTTGGCGCTAATGCTCAGTGTTTACCCTGAGTAGAAGGGGCTTGGCAAAATACTAGCTCACAGTTTTAGATGTCGTAATTATGACACTAACTGGCAGTCTGTGGCATAGAAAAATTGTTACTAGAGACGCGGGTCAGAACACAGCCAGGATCATGAAGGCTTGCCTGCTGATGAACCCCCCTCGACATGGTTGTTCTGCATCTTGTCTTGTGGGCCGTTGGTTTAGCCATGGATTTGGTTCTTCTCGACTTGTGCTTTCGAACGATGCAGGTTTTTTGGACGGATGTGAGGAGAGGATCGCAGTTTGAGCCTGCTTATTATCGAGCGTCAAGCACTTTGAGCCAGCCACCATGGTGCGCGAGAACTAACTGCAAGCAGTTACCCTCAGTTGAGGGGTCGCGCAACCCGACTGCTACATATCCACCTTCATGAAGCATCATGCATGTGTGAGCAAATACAAATCAGAATGAGATACCAGCGGGGGGGGCTTATGATTAATATCAGAACCCGTCGTACTACGAGTAGTGAACTTGATTAGTACGGTATTTCTTTCACTCTCACATATAGCGGCGAGACAATGCATTACCCTGAACTCCCCACGCTTTGTACAATGCTACCCCAATAGATCTTCCTCGTGTGCGACCCTTTATAATCTTTCCCACTTATGAACACGTTCACAAAGTTTGAGTGGCTCCGGGTATATTCTCCTTTTGTTTTTTACGTTGGATTTCATGTAAACTATACTCAGGAAAATAAATGTACATATATGTAATACATTGGAAGGAAAGCCAGGCTCAAGTAGAGGACGTAGGGTTTAAACTCGCCCACTTTTTACCAGCGATGAAGGGGAAATTAAGTTCTCTGCTGCATGGACGAGTATTACGCAAGTATATGCTAGTACCCATTTATACCGATATTAAGTCCAGTTGTGCATCCGTCCTATGCAGCGTTCCAGCTCACAAAATATTGACAATGCGTGGCCTTGGCAACTCATCTCTACGAATGGGCTGGCTTTTTCGCTAATTTTTTTCGTTCCTAGAGCGGTAGCAGGCTTTAAGAGCCCATAGAACCCTATGCAGAGAAAAATCTCTTCCGAACCAAACCGACGATATGTACCTGCGCCTTCAAAATGCGTCCAAACAGGGATTAAAAGGAAAAAAAAAGAAGAAAAATTACATTCCCTAAATATGCCCATCCAAATGTAACATTTCCTATAAACCTAAATCCCAATAAATATTTTAAGAGAAAGAAACAAAAAAATGTTTTATCCAATTGCAAAGGGATATCCGCTTATACCCGCTCAAATAAATACCATCCCACCGCTAACCCCTCGATGAAGAAAACAGGACCCAAAAATTTGGGGTTGTCAAGTCCGTAGGCTGGAGGATATTCGCTCTGCGGAGGAATATCAAGAAGGTATGTGATCTTCAAAGTCATACCAAACTTCCTCCTCCTCCTCCTTCGCTCCAAGGGTGATCCTGTCCTCTTCTCTCTTCCTCATGAACCTCCGATCCGTCTTGAGGCTCTGATAGATATCCTCAATGACGTGCCTTGACATCCCAGTCGCTCGGGCCTTTAATTCACAGAGCTGCTGTCCGGCCAAATACCACACAGTGGTTCTATCACCTCCCCACTTATAAAATGCCGTCGATGCCTTCAGCAACTGCCATTCCGAACTTGGCTTTTCGGCATCCTTCATCCACCGAGAGATAATGGGATGGATTGTCGTTTGACCATCGGGAAGAGGCTTAATCATGAAGTACTCTGCGTAGCAGGCTTCGACTATGTCCCCAAAGCTATCACCCTCCCCGGCCTGGGACTGGGACTGGGACTGGGAGTACATCAGCCCCCCGCCAAAAGACGAATTTCCATTTTGAGTAGACTCCCTCAGCCGCCTCCTGTCTCCCATCAATATCCATTGGTCTTTGACCCTGTCTAGCTCAGCACAAAGGTAGCGGAGACAGGCTTTGATCTCTGGGTCAAGTCGAGCCCTCCCATCCTCCGCGCGGTACATCTCCGTCAAACTGTCATCCTGATAGCGCGCGCTCTTTAGGTTATGCTTGTTTTCAAACTCGATTTTGCGCTCGGCAATCTTCTTTTGAGCGAACCCTTCGAGTCTGGCGATAATATTTGCGGTTATATCATCTGGGTCCGCAGGCAAGTACTTACACCCAGGCCTATCATCGTACCCTTTCTGTGCGAATTTTTGCCTTCTCAGGGAAACATGGTTGGTTTGCAGAGACATCCCTTGCTTTGGTGCATCGACCAAAGATGCGCAAATCTTAGCCAGCTCAATGGCAAGATCGTCCGCGAGGCTGAACTGTTTTGTATACCGCTCGTGAATCTTTGAGTAGATCCCCAACAAGCCTGGCTCCGAATTAAGCGTGTAAAGCGCCCCTGCACGTAGAAACGCATTCGCGACCTTTGTTTGGTAAGGGTTAAGCCCCCTGCATTCCTGAATTTGTGTTGGAAGTGGGAGCTTGTTAACTCGTTCCTCGTATTTGGTGAACCATTCGGATTCACCGTCAAAGGAAGTGTTAATGGGGCCTTCCTTTTGGAAAGGTTCGACAATTCGTGTATCCCAGCAGATCCAACACTATGAAGAATTAGAGATGAATGAGATACCGTCGAGACCTGAACTAACTCACTTTATCTCCATCATAATCTCCACCACTGAGAAGAGATGCAAGGCTTCTCAAACCCTGTCTCGAGAACACAACAACATCCTTGAGCTCCCGTAATTGCTCGTTACTCACAGCACGAACCTTCTGAATATCGGAAGGCAAATGTGCCGGATTTCTTGCCACCAAGATATCACCCTCCACGAAATCACGGCGCCTCCCAGTTCTTGGGTCTTCAATACCCTTAGAAAACTGGAGAGAGACCTCTCCCTCCTTAAGAGTCCCTGTGGGATCTGCGATGCAAAACAAATTTGTGGAGAGAGGTACGCAAATATGCATCTTTTCTCTCAACTTCTCCCAGAATCCCTCTATCATCTTGGCTAATTCCTCCCTTACATGCCCTTGATCTTGAGGTCGGAATCCAGCCTATCATAAATCAGCCCTGATTTATAAGCAGTTGCAGGCATATTGAACTTACATCTAACCACATCAGAAGTCTCTCGGCGGGGGCTGCTGGACAAGACCCTACATACCCAATCTTAGCCAGCGCCCTTGCGTTAGATAGCTTGCCGTTGGCGTAGACCCAGTTCCTCAGTAAAATTCGATCATCAATTGCATTATTGAGCTCCTGGATTATACGCTCCAAGTGCTCATCAACGAGGTCTCTTAGTGGCTCAAAAGGAACGCCACGATGATCCAGAACCGCCAACAGCTGAAGGTTGACATCTGCAGGCTTAGGTGGATGGGAAAACCAAGCCAGATCAAAGGTCGTCCATGCACAGTCGAGATCTGGTCCTTGATGTTCTTGATACTTTGCCTGCGATTCATTTACCCGGATCCATATTTCATTCGGGTCCCGTTTGCCCTGTGAGACCTCC
Organism: Tirmania nivea; assembly: GCA_015179035.1. Classification (NCBI taxonomy): domain Eukaryota; kingdom Fungi; phylum Ascomycota; class Pezizomycetes; order Pezizales; family Pezizaceae; genus Tirmania; species Tirmania nivea. The sequence continues at coordinate 99,417 of WHUY01000068.1, read as the reverse complement.
TTGAGGGCGATTGGGTCCACAATCCAGAGACCCTTCGCTCCGCCTAACCGACCTTGCGCGGCTGTTGGTGCTTCTTTCAACCCTAGTTGCTCCTGAATTTTGCGGAAAACCGCAGGGGATGCAAAAGAACATCCATCATCCATAATTTCACCCTTCACATTCCCAACTATATTCCGCACATCGGGGTCTGGGGTGTATGGATCGCCTGGAAGGCGAGGATTGCGAGGGTCGGGGCAAATCTGATCCGTGGTAAATTCAACTGTAGCCGAAGTTTTTGTCAGACCCAATGATATCCGCGACCACAGCTTTGGAACCGTGGAGTCTAAATTCTTCGAAACCAAGGGGATATGCCAGTGGAGCAGCTCCTCAACCTCACATTCATCCTCTTGCTTGATACCTTCCCCTCGAACGGCAAATAAAATAGCCTGAAATGGGTCCTGCTTGTTCTTTTTATCCTTCCCATCCCTCACATAGAACAGCCTCCAAACCCGCCCCAACAATTCAATGCCCGGTTCGAAAAATTGGACCAATGCCTCGTGAAATTCCTTTGGCGTTTTACATATTTGTCTCCTTTCGTAGTCCATTTTACGTTTTGGGTTGGGGGGCGATGGAAGCCGGACCGTGAGGAAACGATCCGATCCATACTTTCTCCAAAATCTGTTAGAAGATTGACATGAGAGAGCATTGAGACTCATACTAAAAGGAGGGCGCTTAGGTGATGTATTGAATTGAACTAATCCGGTCATGGAGGCCGATATACTCCATTCGCCTTCCTGCAATGCAGACCAAAGCCCTGTAGAGACCCTCTGCTGCGGTAGGGAAGTGTCATGGGTCGAAGCAAACTCACCCATGACTTTGTGCCAAGAACGTTGAAGGTCTTTAGCCTGGCATGCTGTCTGCATCTCAGCAAGATGCGGGGAGAGAGCATCGGATAATGCTCCATTGGACAGCGGAAGCCCACAGTGAAGAGCGACACGTGTCGCTTCGTATTGGGCCCAAAATGGGAGCTTGCCTAATATATATGTCCCACTCGATGATTGGGTAAGGGATGGTTTGGGAACGGATGGTTGGGTGAGGGATGGCTGGAGGAGGGATGGCTGGGGGAGGGATGTTTGGGAGAGGGATGTTTGGGAGAGGGATGGCTGGGGGGGGGATGGTTGGATGAGGGAGGATTCGTACTGTGACATGTCTAGCCCTAGAACATCACAATCGCGTAAATAACTAGAAAAAAAATCAGTTATTTAGGGTGTAGATCATCAAGTACCTTGGAGCAGAGTGTCGATATCATCGTCATCATCATAGTCCTCCCCGGAGTCAGCCGTAAAAATAACAGAGGCAACTTCTGCGTCAGGTTCCAGCGCTGAAGACTCAAGAACTGCAACCTCTACGCCTATGTCCTCTCCAACCTCTGCTTCTGTGGCCTCTGCAACATCTGGAATCTTAATCTCCTCCACTCTGAGATCATTGAAACAATCGAGGGTAACCCCTCCTTCTCCATCGAATTCATCATACTCGTCAGAGTCTGTCGAATCCGCTCCGAAGCTATACTCTTCCTCATCTCCTCGTGCCTGTGGAGCAGCAGAAGAAATCCTATCTTCCTGGATGATAAGAGGTTCTGGACAGGTGTGAAAACTAGGGCGCACCAATTCGGTTGGCAGATATTTGTTGAGTTCTGGGGGAGTAGTTCCCCATATCCGGGATTCCTCCTCACCTGGCATTTCTAGATCTTCCCATGCAGAAGAACACCATGAATGTTGTTCTTCTGTAATCTCCACGAGATTAGATAGGTCTGGATACAATGGTTGCTCCCCATCTTCTTCGTGCGCAGTATTCCGTTTGGAATGCCGATAAACTGAGTCCTCTCCAGCATTGAAGCCGTTTTCCTTGGACGTTAAGGGTGTTAGCGAGCTCGAATCGGTTGCATGTACGAACCGAGGCCTCCAACGGGCCCCCCTTCCTAAGAAAATGGACGCGGAAGATGCATCGTCGGAAGAGACCGAACTTGCTGATACTGACTTCCTACCAAATGCATGCTCTGAAGGCGTAGCAGTAGTCTTGTCCGTAGCCACTTGCTGCCGCATGATGTAGATTTATTGCAATTGAATTCTCTGGCGTCTCTGCGTTCCTCGCACTAGCCGTCAACTCGTCACTGTGGCAACCAACTGGCCTTCCACCGCAATAGATGTACGAGAGAGCTTGTGCACTGGGTAAATTAACGAATTTCCCAAGAATTGAAGAATTTGTGACGCAGAGACTAAAGTTTGCTTGATCAGTCACTATAGATACCCCCCTTCGCATGACAGGGTAAACTTACCGGTTCGACCGTATTGAGCAACGAATCGATGGTGTTATCTAACGAAGAGTGGTGGGAGAGAGCGCGTAGAAAGAATCAAAGTAGTATTCACGCAACATATATATTATTCTTATTGCTGCTTAGCCAAGGTCTGATAAACAGAAAAAGGTATGAAGAAGCGACTCGGAGAACCACTTGACGCCCCCCGCATATATAACATGCAAATATCTGCACCTGCCCCCCACCCCTCGAGATAAAACAACTGAAAATGCAACCTAAGTACCACCAAACGAGCTCGAAGAGAGGACGAAATGTAACAAGTGTGAGTTCCCAACGTTATCGTCAGAATGGGTGCTTTTCAGAATTCAACCGACATGAAGGAAGACATGGCGGTCAAAGCTCAATTGATTTGATGGTGTAGAGAAGCATTCTGCTGATAATTCACAGGGGCTTCTCTAGTTTGAGTAGCGGATGCGTGCAGCATGCTGCGGGGAGCGGCACGGAGGCCCCATGCGCTTCATGCAGGCCTGTTTCTACTCTACCTAACTGGTGTAAATGATTAAGTAATTATCGCAGGCCTCCAGCGCTTGTCGGCTGAGTAGGCAATGATCGGAGGTGAGGCTATATCTCAATTGAGTGAGGTTGGGGTGCAACAGCCTTGTGCTACCTCCTATCGGCCTTGGTGTGTTGTCTCGAGAAGCGAATTTTTGTATAGACTGAATTGTTGGCGTCATGAAATATATCGAGTCTTGGATCTTATTATTGGTCATTGATCGTAACACACTGTTAGTGTGTAGGAACCTATATCCAGATCTTGGTGCTGTATTGAATGCCTGAATCAGCCCTTGTTGCGGACCAAGGAGCTGGATCAATTACATGCACATGATCATTGTTGTGATGCTGATCATCCGCCCCACTAATGCTTGAGGTGCGTCGACAGTTCGACTAACTAGAATATGGGTATCTAATAGTGAAGAGGTATAAGGAGGTATGACAAGGCAAAACAAGAGTAGATATTGAATGAGTAAGGTGGCCAACTGTTGCGTTCAAGGCTACTAATAGTATTAAAACATGGTTATGGAAGTGAAGTCTGCGTGTTATATAGACTTTTGAGCTTGAGCCTGCAATTGACGTCTTAGCTCGGCATGCGTTTCCTCTACAAGGTCTCAAGATAAAAAGTAACTGTCGGTGGTCAAAGGAGGAGTATCGTACATTGCGACAAAAGTTTAGGATAGCTTTTCCCTAGATATCAAAGGAACGGAAAAGATGGCCCACCTTTATATCTCGAAAACCACATTACTTATTTTGGTCCCTTACCGGGCGTTCTTCCATTTTCGGACTTTCCACCATGACTCGACAGTTGAGTCATGACGCTATGTTCCTACAGAAAAGGACCCACGCCAACTAACCCCACAATCCTAGGCTTGTCCATGGCTTGTCCATATTTAGTGCGGCATCCCTGGGGGAGTTGTTCTTGCATTAATATATGTATAACTGCCGATGCCGCAGGGGGTGTATTGTGCCACGCAAGTGATACCATTTCTTGTCCAGCAGTCAGATTCCGCTTGAGATTTGTATTGTATGGACTATTGGTTGGGATGTGCGATATCAATTAATATGCTTCCTTGATGCCTTAAACCAAGCCTGCCAGAAAGTGCTTTTACTCATACCTCGAATATTCGAATTCATTAACTCCCTGTCACCGATTCAGATCATGACCACACTAAATTACTTGTGTCTTGATCATGCCGATTTGGGGTTTCAAAAGTTATGGTGATGAGTAGTCACTAGGTGATGAGATTCAGTTTGAGTGTGAGGCTCAGTTGCGCTAGAGGCTTCGCGGGTGAAAGTTTGACATTATACCCACTGCCTCCTCTCACCGTGTATCACCTATTTTTCCCTGTAAACTGCATGATCCCGAAGAAGCAATGCGCCTATCCCCATCCGTTGCTATATATCTTTCCAGAGGTCATGGACAAACTTACCCAGTCAGTCGATGGCAGTAGTCATGCTTGTGCAGAGCTACGTTTCAAGGGACCACTACCCAATTGTCCTGACGATAGTGACAAACACAAGCATCAGTACATACCACTGATGAAATTTTACAAACGGACTGACGTGTTTTATTAAATTTAACCTTCGCTGGAGGCCCCTTGACTGAGTACTAATCCCTGTGTATATGATGTATTAATTGACACGTATGGAAACACGTATATGTACATGTGTAGAGAGTATGTCTATAGGCTCATCCGTGGATGTAGAGTTCGATCAGTTAGTAATATAAGTTGCACACTTCTGGAAAATAGATGCTTATAGCTCATGATCCTGTCACGAAGCCAGGGTCAGGTATGTATGGAGCTGTACATGTGGGAGCGTACATGTGAGTGACGTTGAGACTAGTGATCAGCCTACCAAATCAATCGCGACTGCTTAATTTAGAAAGGGAAGGAAGAACTACACATGATGAATTCAATTTGAATCTAACTGTGAGAAGTTTCAAAGTGCTTAAATATTTGACCTCGAGAACGAGGGCTCTTAGGAGTGGGAAGCATTTAAATATATAACAATTTCGCAATCAGCCCACAAGCACATGTTATCTAATAAGGTTTCTGAAAATGTCAAAATGTACTCCATTAACTCCGCCCCTATTCTAGACCTATATTATATACTTAGGAGTGTTATGATGTCCCTCAATACATTCCATCTTCATCAAAAGCCCTAAAGAACAATAGATACTAGACTATAGCAAAGAAATATGTCTTCAAAAATGGGAGATGCTATAGGAGTGTGTCCAGGGAGGGAAGCCAAGCTAACAAGCCATCGTTCACAGTGAAAGCCTCAAACACATTACCTTTTCAATAATGCTATTGATACCCAGGGTATGTTATACATGAGAACAAATAAACAGCACAAGAAAGTCGAACTGGATGATGTGAACACAAACGTAATCATTAAATCAGACAAAACATGAACTTACCCTCCTATCTTTCCGAATTAGAGGGAGTCCAAACCCAGAAAGTATTGATGTTAACGAAAAAAAAAAAAACATCTAAATAGCCAGAGAAGAACCAATTTTCCTGTGTCGAAGAGGTATAAGCCCATAAAACTGTCCCAAGATCGGATGAATTTATGGAAAGATGTGAAAAGCCCTAGAAAAAAACAAAGGTACCATCTCCTCCGCGGATTTGATGGTTTCAAAACTCATATGACTCGTCGTCTTACCGTTCTGTCGTTCAATTACATCACATTGCAAAGCCCTGCATGTGTCCCACTGGTTCTCCCAATTGGGGTGGTGACCTTACTTCCCTGATCATCGACCAATTGGTCCACTCTCCTTCCTAGGATCTCTGACTTTTTCCTAACATCATTGAGGCCCTTCTTCTTTTCCTCTAGTTGAGAGCCAATTTCACTTGGTGATGCACTGCCGGTTCCATATCCATCCAATCCCCGCTGATGTTTTCTCCGTAGCTCTGAAATCTCCTTTTCAAGCTTTTGCTGCCTCTCATATAGTCTTATATTTATATAGTTCCCAACCTTAGTCTCCTCAAGACGCTTATTTTGATCAACAAGCTCCTCTTGAAGCAAGAGCTTCATAGGTCTTCCAACACCCCTGTTGGCGTCATGACGAAGGAACCGGCGGATTAACTCATGTGCTGACTCCCATGAGCCACCGCGATGTCGAGAGATATGAGCCCCCTGATCAATCAAGCCCTTCCAAAATTCGGGACTCATCTGTAATTCACATTCCCTCAGCTCGCCCACCTCTTGACCGGTAAGACGCTGACCATCGTTGTTGATGGTGCCTCTGAGAGCGTCCCACATGTTGGAGACCAGCAGAACGTTGTCCATGTTGTGACTTCCTGTAAGTCTCTCCATGATGCCGAGGCTTCGGATTCCGCTGCCTCCCATACGGGTTTCCGAGATTGAATGAATGTAAATAATCCCATTGAGGAAGACTTGGCTGTAAGCTGCTTTTGCGAGGTAGGTAGCAATCGTTTGTAAGACCTCAGTTTCACTCCGCTTATGGTCGTCAAACCTAAAAATCAACTGTCAGTAAAAGAGTCCACTCATGGTGGCAATGATACTTCTCACCCTGGAGTGTCAATCAAATTAACTTGGAAGCCGTCGATTCTGACTGAATGAACCTCCACCTCTCTTGTACAACTGCGAAGTCCGTGATTCACTCCCACAGACCTATCCCCTGTCGCGGTTTGGATGAATGTGGACTTTCCGGATCCAGTAACACCCATGACTGCGATCCAAACAACAGGCAGCGGACCTTCGCAGCGAATCTCTCTTCCTTTCCCAAGCGCCCCAGTTATCTCTGCAAGTCTGTATGCTGTCTGATGGACTGTGACTCCTCCTCTAGTAATCGGAGTGTACGGGTGTTGGGCTGAGTACCTGGAAGTGTGATCTCTCTCTCTTAGACTATTACGGCGAGGCCTGGGAATATCCTCTGCAGGGAGGAATACGCTCTCTTCCGATGTTTGCCGTGAGTGACTTGCACCCGGGTTAAGGAATGTTTGTCCATTTGAGCTCTTCTTTCTATTGTGGCGCCTTTCTGGGTCCTCTTTGTGCATGTAAGATTCTAGGCCCCTCTCCCCCGAGCCTACAGGAAATTTAAACTCTTCCTTAAGAGAACCTCTACGGTGCCACCGAACCCCAGTACTCATATTGCCCGAATTATCAGTAGAGTGACTATGGAAGGTATCTCTCGAAGACATTTCAGAAGGAAACTTCAAATTTCCAAACCCATGGGTAGCTGGTTCTGGAGTTGGGTAGCTGGGTGGGCTAGATCCGTAGGGATACAGCGCGTAAGGTGGGGTTGGAATTGGGGGTGTGGGGTGAAAGTTCGTATGTATAGGGGGTGGTTTAGGAGCATTATTGGGGATCCTAATAGGAGCACTCCGCGGGGGTTCAGGCGGTGGTGGAATATTGCGCGGAACATGCATATGAGGTAGGTATGTTTCCCGGGGAGGTGGCTGTAGCTGCGGTTGTTCTGGCTCCCCCCAGACTCTTATACCATCATCATTGTGCACCAGTGTTCTTTCACCCAGAGCTCCTCCTCCCGGAACCCTAGGTGAAGGATTTAAGGTATAATCTAGATTTGCCCTATCGATATCATCACTGGGGTTCCGAGTGTGACTATGGTACCACGAAGCCCTGTTGGTACCTGCCGTATATCCTGCGTGATTGACTTCGATTTGAGGTCCTGAAGCAAAAGTATCCCAAGAATGCCCCTCTGGACCTGGTGTTCTAGACTGTGCAAAGGAGCTACGCCTTGGTCTGGCTGGGGGAGGCCCCTCCTGGAATCGTGTCTGCTTCATTGCTGGGTATCTAAGGTCTCCCAGGAGCGATGGATATTGAGGTAAGATATGTTGATAATTGATACTGATTGTTGTAGACTGTAGTGCCTGTTGATTGGGAGATGGCAGGATGAAGTGTATATATAATTCAAAAAGTGTGATTCGATGCAAGTGGTTTCAGTGGTGAAAGGGGGATTGCATGGGTTTTGGCGGAGCATCTTTAGTATAAATACTGAATATCAAATATCGAGGCCCATGACCAAGCCCCAGTTGGGAACAGCAGCTGCGACCCAATCGAAAAACACCGACCGTAAGTAGTCTGGTCGGTACAACACCCTCGTAGAACCATAGTCTGGTTGCACAACCTCTCGTAGAGAGTAGAACCGTAAGCTGCTTAGACGGCGCCGAGGCTAGTTCAGACTGGCATGAGATGCTTCATCCAGCATATCCGCCGCCACTCAACACTGGGCATGGATGTTTCATGGACAAACAAGCTTCAGGATGAATCGGGATCCACCTGTGGACAAGATGAGATCCAGGAGAGAGCTCCGGCCAGTAATATGCACAGCCGTGAGATATATCATGATCTATGTCCATCGATTCGCATAGCCTACTTTTTTGTCACCCATTCGGATTTTTTCCGGAAGTTAGCCCACACCAGGCGTTGAAGGATCGATCTTCGTCCCAATATGGGTTCGGTGAAGACAGCCACGGCCACATTTGCGACTTGCTGCCTGGCATGTTATGCCACGAGACTCCACCTTTCAGATCCGAGACTCCTTAGAATGACTCCAAAGGAGGCTCTTTTATTCGGTAGCTGGGGGGAAGCTGGGGGAAGCTGGGGGAAGCTGGGAGAAGCTGGTGGAAGCGATCTGGTTGTTGCACTGCCCTGGGTGCAAAAAAACCCAGCCTGATTGGCCAGAAAACGCCAAAGGAAACACTTCCCAAAGTACCCAAACTAGCTAGCTTCGATGCATGAGTCAAAACGAAGGCACAAGTCAGTCGATCGTGGAACATCTGCACTAACGGGCAAAATGTCTTTATAATGATTCCCTTATTTCCGACATGAAAGTCCATTGGGAAGCCCCTTCAGGATCACAAATGTTAGGCTTTTTATTAAGTCAGATGCGGAAGCATGAAATAGACCTCATATTTCAGTGAAGGTCTGCTGGTCACTTGCCTTAAACCAGTCGCTACCTCAGGATCAGTACATGACTAGCGCCAGCGGTCATACTGCTGAGTGGGAAAGAAAAATTGTCCAAAGTATCTCCTCCTGCCTGTTTTCGTGTTACAACTTTCAGTGGAGACTGGCGAACACGTGACTTGCAGTTGTGCACACGACCTCCCCAAAGAAAGTTATAATCTAAGTATATTCTTAGTCTGGTTGCACGTATATTCTACACTCAACAATCCACGTATTGCAAAGTGTGGCGCAGCTGTTTGTGGTGGTCTCGGTTTGCGGCGAAGTGATTCTGTTACACAAACCAACAATGACAAGAGCCGCCGGAAAGCTAGGTAAGTCCCATGCATGGAGACTTCAAACCCACCAATTATAGCCGAACCTAACGATCATTCGTTATTCGGAAAGATTCAAAGATCTGCGACGATAATTGCGAGGGGGTGCGGGCGAGCTAAGATATGATCGAGCACGGAGGCTATCACCGTTAGACTAATTCATTGGTTCAGCTCAGGATTACCATCTTCAATATGTGCACTGGCAGTGAGAATCAAATCACGAAGCTGATGCTCCACACACCGTGGATATCGATATTTCCTGTATAAACGTAGTTTGCTATATGGTAGTCGACGCCAGCATTCGGTGAGGAACACCAAGACCAACACCATGCAAGTAATACATACAGAGTAGCTTTGAAATCTTGCCAGCAGTCTAATTATACAAACATTCTGCAACAAATAGAATCTGAGGATCGGAAATGTGGAGAAAAAATGTTGTTTTATTTCGAGTTTGAACATATTGTACTTACACTACTCCAAAGGGGCAGTCTGTGGCGGGACTAGAGTGGATAGCCTCAGTGGAATATGCAACTCTGCGGCACAGCGATAGTTGCTGGCCTGAGTGGGCCGGTGCACTAAGGTGATGGACCCATGTGAAGAACCCATAGAAAAGCTTTATAGGCAAGGTAGCTCGTTTGTGGCTGCCCTGTTTATCCATGCGTATACAGAAACTCATAACTTTTGATGCATATGGGTAACTTTGTCCCCTTGATAGCTATAGGTAGTGTATAGCACATCTCCGATTTGAGGTATTGCGTGCCGGCACCATTGCCCCTCCAGTACCATGACTGTATATCGTGATATCTACCTATATATGTTATTGCTAAAATTGGAGGTATTTTTCAGGCTTGATCTCTCTAGCGCCAAAACCTAACAATATCCAATGTGAAAGTTGGCTTAACCACTGACAAATAGTAACCCGGCCTGCATTCACAATAAAATGGAGATCTAAATCGAAGATCATCAGTCAGGTAGGGCTGAAGATTGGCCAACCAACTGTGACAAGCAATTAATCAGCTTTGGGCCCAACAGGAGTTACCATGAATGAACAATATCTGGCAGAGTTACACTGTTAAGCTGCTCAGTATCAGTTTGCTCCTCACTGGATGGATGTTAGCTTCAGCTTGTATAATTATGGGTGAAGATGTTTGTAAGATTAGCCTACATGACCCTAAATATTAATGCAACTTCTCTTTGGTCTAAACTAGTCATACTGTAGGCTGTACATTGACATGTAAGAAATTTAAAGTATTGAGTGTAGATCCATTAAGAAGTGCCGTAGCTTGTATTGATGCCTCGAGAGGGACCGAGGGGCAGGCATATACATCAGTCACTGTGCCGGTGAGGTTATTCCATTAATATTCAGGTGTTACCAAACTCTTAACTATGTCAACTGCTCACGAAGCTCGTAAATCCGTATGATATTGAGCTGTTTGACTCATGGCCATAAGCTCCCACGTCCCACATTACTAGGTAGATATAGGCAAGGATTATCCAATAGCTAGGGGCTTTGGGGCCTACCAGGCCCGGCCCGCACTAGGCACCACTCGGGAATGCTGACAATTTGCCACCAACATGGCCAGATCTAGACTCGTACCTACAATCCAAGTGATCGTCTGAGTTCTCGAGGTCTCATGATCAATGACAGGTATATGTAAGAAACGAATCCAGTTTAGGGTGCCGGTGCAAAGCTGGTGAACTGGCTTCTGTTCCGGGTGGTGAATGTTTCAAATTCTCCCTGGAAGTGTCTGCTATCTTAACCTACTTACCTAGCATTACATAATATTCACAGGACCAACCATTGGCAAAGTTGTCTCTGGAGGCCCTGGTAAATGGTCAATGATACTGTAGGATGAGGCCCGTTTGTTGTTCTGTCCCCCACGCTGATGCTCCATCTCTCCATACACCTGTAGCCAACAACCAGTGAGCATAGATAACTACTAGCGAATCATCCAAATTACCCGCTAAGTAGTTGATACACGGTCACAGGCAACGCCGCATGGTGGGGCAATATGCAACATTTACTGGTGCTTGTCATTGTAAGAATGTTGGTTACATGCCGCGGCCGGTGGCCGTGCACGATTCATGGATTAAGCGTAGCATAGATCTGCGTCTATTTACCATCAGTCTCGCAAGGCTGATTTGAGGGATTTTTCACGTTGTTTCATCCAAGGAAGTCAACTGACTACCGACATGCCATTGGAACGTCTCTGCATCGTCATCCAAGAGCTCAAATGGATGCCCATCTCGTAGAAGATAGCAAACAGGTAATGTATATTGATAATGATAGTTGGTAGAGATTCAAATAATGTTACATGTCTCATTAGTTGATTTGTTGACTGTCAGGCTACTTATCATAGAAATTTCAGTATTCTTGCTGTCTCAGTAATCTAGGGTTATCGGTTCTTGGGAGCTGCCCTCTGGTGTCACCAGACACCATGGCAGCCTTCTGGCGCCTTTACCTGTGTTCATCTAATTGGGGTGGGGCCAGCAGCGTTAGCGGCGCAGTTGCACACTTCCCTGGACCGAAGCAATATCAAGTGCTGAAACCTTTCTGATGGCACTCAAAGAGTTGCCACTAATCTGGCTTGCCAGCTAACGCATCTTCGTGATCTTGTTGCATGCAAGCAAGTAATCAAAGTAGGAATCAGTGAACTAGTGCAGTTGCTATTCCTCTCGTGCGCATCTCCATGGCCATCGACATCACTTACATAGTATCTGGATTGCAAATGAGTGAAGTACTGAGCTCAATAGGAATCCAGTTAATTTGATTCAGAAAAGTTTCCAAAGTGCCTCAGCTTGGGGCCACATTACTACTTGTACACTGAAAATGCTGCCATAAGTTTAAAAGGTTCCAGACCTGACAAACTCAATGCGCCTGGATGTGGGCCGTCAATTACCTGACATACTGTATACTTAGGCCCTACTTCAGGTGCAACGTTACAACCAGATGTCGATTACGTACTGGTATATATGCATGATCCTCTTCAGGGTGGTTGGGTCTCATTTGGAATACCCAATGGTAGGCGCATGCCGGTTTGTCATAGGTCTGGGCTGAGCTCAATGGGACTGTTATCAGGCATATGAGCAGTCGCAATGCTAGACGTAGAGACGAGACCTTAAACTAGTTGATCAATACATACCTACTTCGTAAGGGCTATAGCTGTTGGACACGAGCACTAGTCTGGCTTACGAGCACAGCCAGACTACACACACCTAACGGGGCCGAGCACATGCTCTAATAACCAGACTAACTACGTAATAGGTAGTCAGGCTTGGTTAATAGGCCTCATGAGAACAGCAACGTGCATTGAGCCTTATTGATACCAGCTGCCTTCAATTTTTAACTTAAGTACTTAGGATGTAAACCGGCTCTTACGTGCAAACCAGGTTAGGTTCTTATATGCGTAAGTAATACCTAGGTACTTGTGTGGCCTGACAGGCTGCGGACTGAGCAAGCCTAGGTGCAACCAAACTATAACTAGTAGGTATGCTTTAATGGACATAACTTTGTGGAATACTTTAGGAACTCTAGGGAGTACGCTTTCTAAATAAGTTTATAAGTCAAGCCCGCATGCCCGAGCTTTGTACCCGACGCACTAATGGATCCGTGGGGACTTAAGTATAACAGCCCTACATACCAGCCAGCCCCTTGATCTCTTCTTTCAGTTCGTATAATACAGCCTGTCGAGTCTGCTCATATCGTGCCCGGAGACCTCTTGCCTAGGGACAAGAACCCTTCTTAAGTGCCCAAGCTCCATGTTGGGCATCAAGGTCTATGAGAGCCTTCAAAAGTATGTAATTACTGGCTACGACTTGGCACAAAGCATCTTGAGGCATTCTGGTCTCTAGAAACAGTCTGGTTCCAGAGAGGTATACCGCCGCTGGTAGCCATAGGTAGCTCCTACTTATTTTATATTTATATATATATTTTTAATATTTTTTAATATTTTTGGGGTAAATCAATATATTGAATAATCTAGTTTATGATGAGAGACCGCATCCCCAGGTTTGCGGGGCTGGTCGTGTTCCCTAGTAGTTCGCTCTTTGGCATACTATTTAGCCGGACTACTTAAGTGTCACCGGCATTCTGGTTATCATTGGCTGGTACCTGAGGGTGTAGCTCGGTTGCAATTGGTTGCCCCCATTTTGCGGTCCCCAAATCATGTAGTTGTATAGATTTTTGTGAATCTAGATCACACTACCGGATACTGTAGTAGCAACTTCATCAACCCCGACCATATCAACCTCGTGTCATGACATCAACCAAACTATCACTCTGGGTTTAATGTGTGTGTAGAAGCTTAAAAAGTCAACTCTAGCTAAGCTCGTCACGCCTCTGAATATGCAGCCAAAGAAGATGCGTTATTTTTCTTTTAAAAAAAAAACTCAGTACATACTGGTATGTACAACCTTAGAGGTCGTATGACAAGCCACTTGGAATTCCGAATGGATTCAAGGTACGCACAAGTTAATCTGCACGACCGACGGAGGGAGTGAAGTGGGTCCCACAAGAGAAAAACTACCAAAGAAAATATATAATCACTCGCGAGTACAACTGTGAGAGTCTCGAAGCACAGGTAGGGAGAAAAGAAACAAACGAAGACGGCTCGCAGGTGCAAAAGGTACAGCTATAGTGTGTCCATCTCGTCATACGACCCTTAAGGTTGTGCATACGAGTACTGAGTTCAAAAAAAAAAAAAAAAAGAGTGTGTCCATGTTGTAGTATACCACACCTGCTCTCGCTGCTTAGTGAGCTTCCTGGTGTACTGGCTCTCTTATCTTGCAGGACTGCGATAGGACTCTGGTTGCAGGGCTACCAGGGAAGCGTTATTGTTCTACAGACCTTGGGCCTCGCTGTTCGAGTACTGTCGGCCAATCGTGGTATCAGCAGCACTACCAGCAGAGCCTACGCTATAAGATGCACTTGCTATAGGTACGACCTCGAGCTCTGGCATCCCAGCCCGACGTGTTATACATGGGGGATAGTTAGACCATATCTTGTTTTGCTACAGGACAGGAAGTTACTTTCATTTTTTCTTGAAACATGTGAGCAAGAGCTTGAGGTGTACAGCAGACTAGGTGTTAACTGAGAACGCAATGCTTTGATGGAGGAGAGCGTGTGGCGAGACCGAGGTCCGTAGCGTTTTGCCATACATACCAGTACAGTAAAGCTGTGATTACAGAGAACACTGGAGGCTAGCGACTTCAGAATGTTTCTTATCTGATATGACTAATTTCTGCTGCTGATGTGACGGTGCAGGTACCGTTCCACTGGACAAGTATGGTCGATGCATGTATAGCGCTGAGATGAGCGTTCCTACGGGCAGTGCATTCTTGAAGATAGTTCTCGACTAATATACGCACTAGGTGCAATGTCCCAATGCTAGTGTGAGAATAGACGAACCACTTCACTATCAATATAGAAGGGTGACGTTCGTTCTTTTAGACATATGTAGCCGTTCCATGCGTACATGAGACTACTAGGTACATTCTATCATTATCCTGCTCGCTTCAATGAAAAGCCATGTGACAGTGGTAAAAGTTCGAGCTCGAGTTCCACGATTGAAAGTTTTGTTAAAGGAGTGAAGTTATGAACTAATCTTGTCCTTCTAGATCTAGGTCTGTGACCCCCCCACAAATAAGTCATGGCATGAACTGTGATTGGAGAGTCACTGTGTGCTCGATTCTTCACTGGAGATCTCACCTTTGGGGGGCATCACTTCTGTAGCGTCAGCCTGTTTGTCTGCACGAGTCTCACATTCCAGTAGCTTATCTGTCACACGCACACACTGCTACACCTCAAATCTGAGAGCGCCATAACTCGAAGCTGATTCTTCACGGGGCAGGGAGCGGCCCGGTGGTTGGACAATCCCGTCAGGCTTAACCTGGAGGGATGCGCTGCCTCGCCATAAGCGAGAAGCTTCAATGCGAGTACTGATTTACCAAAACAAAAAAAAAAGCTGATTCTTCAACTGCAAGGTCATGTGGGGAGGAAAATTAACCTCAAGATTTATAAGTCCTGGGCCAGCCGGGCCCCAGGTCATACCAGAATATTAGTGGCCCGGGCCATTTTGGTTGGCCTGGAATTAATTTATAATTCCGAAGCCAGAGAATATATATCTATATAATCACCTCAAGGGGCCACGCCTTGCTATCTTTTTGGGGCAAATCATTAATCACATTGAAGCAGCTCGCTAAAGGTACCGTAGCAGCCCCCTTGGACAGCTATCCAAACACGATCTGTTCTTATCCAACTTCACAACATGTCCACGGTTGCCATTAATCCCCGCCTCTACTCCTTTCTTAACTTCCTGAAAACTCTTAATCCCAGGAAAAAACTCTCTTTCCCATTTTCTGACTCCTCAGGCGTCATACTGGACTCAGACTGGGACGCCTGGAACCACCTAGCTGTGTTTGTGTACCGTGAGGCTCACAAGGGTGGCTACAACGCGGTCCATCAATACATTGCACGACGATATGGGGTTACAGCCCTGAAGAAATTGAGGAGCCTCTATGGCGTATATGCTGTCAACGGCCGAGCTTTGTTTAACAGGATTCCTGATGACGTCTTCGACTATAGTCTGATCCCGAGGGACATGAGCATTGAGAAATTCGTTCGCACCTGTAGCACATACTTGAATGAACCAAACATGCCTCGAGTCGGCGATGTTCAGGCATTATGCGCCCTGGCATACGAGTTGGTCCACTTGGAGGAAAAGATTTTAACGGTGATAGATGACATGCGGAATGGGGTGAGCCCGGAGGAAAAGGAAATCGGATATCTGATGGTCACGATGACCCAAAAGGAGGTGGAGAAGGTGATTGCCAATGTGATATGGGACGAATCGAGGAAAAGAGTTTTTGAGGAGAGTTTAACTCTATAAGTCATTACGAATATAGGTGAAGAAAGAATAGAATGGAGCAACACGGGAATTTCGTACCGCGGAGACTAGGAGAAGTGAGGCGAGAATGAAGGAATAGTACAGAGCAGTTTGGGAAGGGTGAAATAATAGTTGTATTCAATCTATAACCAGAGGCCCATCTCCGGACGGATGTACGGTGAATTATCCTGCCTCTTGACTGACCTCTGTCCCAGCGCTCCCGGCTTTACATCCATGAGATATAAGTGCAGGTAAAAAGCCCCTTTTATCTCGTTGTCACCACCATACCGATAACCTAAGTTGCCAGTATACCATTCACCCTACTCTTATCAATAGATCGAAGGGTACCTTTGCATTTTAAGTAACAAACGCTAGTCGGTCTTCCATATGGAGCTCAAGCGGTATGTGCATAGGCATAGGCATGAACTGCAATGTCACCGACGCCAGTTGAATTGTCCTGTCAAGCCTGTTTTATCCCTACGATATAACAGCTACCGCACACAAGGTTATCACCATCTAGGTCCTTTCTCAACACTACCAAAGGCGCTAAGCTTTCTCGGTATCCTCAGGTTTAATTAAGTTGGCAACCTTCAATTCCGCGGCCGGCTGAGTCGTATCCAGGTTACCGATGGTAATACTGGCCATGGCCGATGTCAGTAGTGGAATACCATTGTTTCCGGTTGCGTACGTCAGTCAGAAAGTGGATCTCAATTACCTGTGTCAGAGGCTGATAGATCGGCTTATCCCGGCTGCATAATAAGGATCATTGAGGAAATGGTGCGGCGAGTAACTGGGAACTATGGGGAAAAGGAGTTCTACGAGCGGTGGGCTCTTGTATTGGAGTTTTAGACTTTCTTTAACCTTACTTTGTTGTAATACTGCGTGCAGTGTTGCAATTCAGACTATTAACAAGAAGAATTCGAATCACTGGTGAGATTCAGACTAGCCCTGTATGAAAATAGCTTAACTTACTGACACAGGATCACAGAACTTGCATCCAAATCTCATACACGCATTGCCTACCAGTGTAGCCAAGGGTACGACTGCATCTTCAGTCTGGCTCCGTGCCAGTCCTACTACTGGTGTAGTCTGGCGGGCACCGGCCTCTCGTGGAGACTACTGGTATTACGGCAAGAAATTCATTCTTTGCAAGGCTAAAATGTGAAAACGTCCATCCCTATGGTTAGCCAATTGACACCGTCTGTTCTCGGTCACAGAGTTACTTTATCTTGGCTGCACACAAGGAGGCCTCAGGTGTATTCCAGCTTTCGAAATATCCTAAGTGGCCAGCCGTGGTATAATCCTGTTGCTTTCGCTCTACCAACAAATAATGTGGCAAGTTAAGCATGCAAAATAAAATCATATGGTCCTCACTTGGAATTCCGTGCAATTCCGCAGCAGTGAGCTGCCTGCCAGCTGCTATGCTCTTGCAAGCATGCATGGCCAGTTCTAGCGGCTCAGTTAATTTATTTGTACCGGCCTAGAACCAACGCGTAGAAATAGCCTAGACAGCCTAGACCTACGGAAGACTGGAAAACAAGGCATGCCTCCTATCCCCATAGGTCCTTTTCCACTACTATCTCGGACGACTGTAAGGTTAGGTAGCGATTATCTCAAGCAACTTCGAGACGTCTTTGTGTGATGCATCGCCATGGAATTCGAATCTCACTAATTGTTATGTCTCTCAATAAGACTACCAATGCTACTATAGTCGAGCTCTGTCAAACAATGGCGCCGCCATAAGGTCTCACCGAAGACATTCCTCGGTTCATGATACAGCACTATATATATACATTCCACAACCCGGCGATAACAACTGAAGTGCCGGAAATTGAGTTAAGTTCCTCGGATGTACAGGCCATTTTTCACTCTTCACTCTTACTCCAAGCCTGCCACACCAAACACGGGTTGTGCAATTCCAGGAATTTGCCCTCCTAGGAGCCTTGTTTGATAGCTGACAAGTACACTATGGAAGGCTTTCATAGGTAGTATTTTGAAATCTCCTAGCTTTTCTGGTGCAGCTGGTACGGTGCACAAACAGACATTGATATCATTACATTCCGGAAAGGATTTCTCAGTAGGTAGGGCCCACGGTATTCGCTTTGTCGATCTCTGTTGTACGTAGCCATGCTGAGACCTTTCTAAGATAGCCTACAGGGAGGACGATACCTTTTGTCTTGTGGTACATGTTTCATGGGTCGTTCTTCGACACCATTCTGCCTTTCTTCTGCCTTTCCAATGTAATAATCAAGAAAAGCACGAAACATCTGTCTACAGAGTGAGACTGTCACACCATCACTTGGTGCCGGAGGACTCAGAGGCCCCTGGCGAGAATGCTCGAACATGGAAGCAGCCACCAACAGTTGGCCTGGCCTGCTGGAGTCGAGCCTCTAGAGGCCAAACTTGAAGGCCTTCCAATCTGTTGAGCTGCAAGAGTCTACTGTTTCACTGTCTATTTTTTTGGGAACGTGAACTGCTATAAAGAGGCGCTCTGCTTCGACTTAATTGCACAAACACAGGGTATACAGCTCCAACAATAGCATATTGATATCGATACGCAACTGGCTATAGCTAGCGGCCTTAACTACATCTTTACTTACTCATTATCACTTTTTATCTTGGACCGGCACTCAGGTTTAGCGCAACTCCAAACGTTCCTTCAACTTGCTACGCGCGGGCCGATATCGATATCTGTAATACTGGAATTCGGTCGAATCTACACCGGGATACACCATGCCAAGATACGAAGATGGTGGAGTTGGTCATAGATCTCACAGAGATCACGGGGGTCATAAATCCCACAAAGACAAGGATCGCGGAGAGGGTCATAAATCCCACAAAGACAAAGATCGCCGGAATAGCCATGGCCACAAGTCACACGGGGAAGGCGGCCAGAAGGATCGCGGAGATGATGAAGGGAAAAGCCATTACCACCATCGACGGGAGAGTGGTGGGGAGAGAAAGCAACGTGCCGAATCAAGTCGAGGTCACTCGGCCCCGGGTCCTCACTCGGCTCAGAGTGGTCCTGAGTCGAATGAACGCCATACAGGTCCCAGACATAGTGCACCACAAGAACGGGTTCCAGTTTATACACCTGGAGATCCCGTTGGGCCACATTTGGGCTATGCTTACTTCCCAGGCTTCGGATCACTACGTTATCCCATGCGTACTGATCCTTCAGCAATTAAGCGTGATCCAGAAACTTTTGAAGATGAGGTTGTCCCGCTTTTTAAAACTTGCCAGTATTACAGGACACTCATCAGCAAACTTAGGCAATTGACTGATGTAGGGTGGATTGAGAAGGAGCATCCCATTTTCAAATGGCATGGAGACAGACGATACTATTACCTACAAGGAGATGGTCTTGCATTACAGAACATGATTACTGAAGTGGAGAAAGCATTATCCCAAGCAGATGGAATCGGTGTCGAGGCTCTAGAATTTCTATTCCAAGATTTTACGAACCGTCTCAGTGTGGACCTTAAAGAACCCCCACACTCACCTGCTAGCTACAGTGGCCTCATCAGACTAGCTATGGAGTTGACGGATATCCAGCAATGGATACTTCCAACTCAAGCCTTGCAGGAGCTTGGCTGGGATCTGCTTGAAAAACTTTTGAACCAAAGAGTCTGGCAGCCAACTTTTTACAAATACTTTCCAACCAAATACGCGGGGATAAACCTAGAAGGTTATGAGAGTGTCCAAACATTTCCGGTACCATTTACTCAGTATTGGTCACCAAAAAAATGGAGCTGTTTGAGAGAGGACTTGACTGGCAGGACCACTGAGCGTCTTAAGTTCGAAACTGATTATCGATCAGTAATCGCTTTCGTCAACGAAGAATATGGGGTAACATTTCTACCTATCCTGAGTAGATTCTTTACTGGAGACAGAGCCTTCTTCGCGAACCTTGACAAATTCAAAAAACACACCATCAAACACTATAGGGACAAACCTGAGGTGCCAAGTTATAGTAGGTTAGTAGACCGCCTGAAGAACTCGAAGTCAGAATACCTGGTAAAATCGAACCAGCCTGAAGAAGGGGACGATATAACCGTGGACCTAGTGGGTTTGGTCGCGTTCGCCTATTCCTTGATCGACTTAGAGAGGGTTATCCAAGAAACAATGGCTGGAATTACCAGAGTTAGGGGGTATATTCCGCAAACTGATATCAATGTGAGGCCTCCAGCAGAAGTGGCTGTGGCAATCGGTGAGATTGTCTGGCAGCCTGCGAAAAAGCATGTCGAGCGAAATTTGAAGGTCTTGGATGAAGCCAAGCGGGAGGCAAAGGTCCTTAAGAAACTGAACAATCTGAAATTAGAGGCTGGAAAGTTGATTGGTGACACACCGGAAGGAAGGGCTCGTGCAGCAGCCCTTACTATGGAACAGGAGGTAGAAAGGGACCAGGCCAAGGAGGCGTTAGAGGCTCAAAAAAGACGAGAAAGAGCTCAGCGGTCGAAGAAGGCCTGAAGAGGCACTCATATATACATGAGTGGTAGTTGAAGCACGCTTAAACCACTAACTCGAGATGCCAACGGTTCAACCGTGAAGCTACTCCTATTCAATTTGAGGGCAGTAGAATTTTCACTGCCGCGCGCAAAGTGATGATAAGTTTTGGTTACATTTTTTTTCCATGGCTGGTGCAGAATATAGATTTCGATACCTCTTTTAAAGAATGAAAAGTGGATGTCGTTTCAGCTTGATATCGCTTTGAGGGATGTGAGATAAATCTTTGTCCTCTCTGCTGAAAAAATGGTAACAGTTGATGCAGGCATCCGTTTTGACGAGACTGTTTATGTCTAGAATTGATCCAGTGACGGGAAGACTCAATTTTTTTTTGCATATGTACAGTATGTATGAAACTTGCACGTCACTGCTTTCGGCGAGTAAAGTCAACTCGCATATAGCACAAGGTCCCTCTCCTTCCTTCGGCGAGTATCAACATGTACATAAACGCGAATTTGGTGAGGCCAGCTGTGACCCGAACCATCAACAAAAGGACCGAATACAAATCACTCGTGACCGACTTCACCATATGCATACGAATATTCTTTTTTTTTTTTCTGTTGCTTACTAGCCAGTATTTCTCAGGTTTGACATACAATTACCCTTTGGATTTAATGGCAGAAGCTGATACACTCCGTGCACATGCGCTTTGCGAATGAATTTTACTGGGGTTCCTTGTTTCAATGCTCTTATTATACTTATTTTTGACAGCTGTCCAATAAGACGTCACTCCAGTCTCGTGACCTTGCTCCTTCCCATGAGCTTGCGCACAATGTGATAGTCTGGTTCGAGACTCCGACCCTTCCAGGAACCCCAGATCAATCTTGTAATTACGCTCCCGCTGGCGGCTGTTGAAGCCCAGCACATTCCACGGAGTACATGCAGATACCCATACTCCGAAGTCTGCGCATGCGCCCACATAATATTATCTCGAGTTGCCTGTGCCTCCACCGCGCCGATCCATGCATGCGAAACAGCAGAGCGACATTCCTATTGGTATTGTCTTCCAAATGTGTTCTCGAAAGTTTGTTTTTCAAGGCAGTTTTTAGTATGCCATGTTTTCCAAGGATCTTCAGGCACTTCCAGTGGCGACTCGACTTGGGCCTCGATTTGTAATATTCTCCTGCAAGCCGAGGTATAAGACAGCAGCATCCTGGGAACAAGACCGGGAGTGCCTGATTCCCCAGCGATTTTCACCACGCTCTGACTTGCCGGTGCCGCTGGCACGAAGATCCTCGTCGGCTGTTCCAGATTCCAGTGCGCAGCCACACACGTGCTGTGGTGTGTGGTGGGGCTGACGATCCCTGCGCTGGTCGCCCAGCATCGCATGAACAACGTGCTGTAACGCCCCACTTGCAACGTTACGTCTGCGCTGCTGGCTGCTTCGATAGCTGACTCCATAGCAAACTCACCCAACACACCAACAATAAACACCACCCGTCATCTGGCTGCCCGCACGCATCACCAGCCGAAGCAGAACAAAGAATCGAACGATCACTACCTGCTGCAGCTACAGTCCCGGTACAGCCCCGTGGCCCTTTTACGCCATGTCAGACGACGGTGACATCCCGGCTCCCTCTAGGTCTCCCTCTCCCAACAGGCACAACTATAGTCACAACCACAACTTCAATCACAATGTTAACCACGCCCACACACATGACCACTCCTCCCTCCACCACCGGCATCGGCAGTCAAGCTACATCCCTGCCCCCACGCCCCCATCCTTCGCCCAGTTCCCCCACATCCCACCTCTATTCACAACACCCCCACCCAGACCAGCATTCATGTACGAAGATGCTGTTCGCCAGCACCAGCAAAACCTAGCAAGCCGTCATGAGATCCTGATGAGGCAGCACCAACACCAGCAGCACATGCATCTGGGGATGCATGGGTTTGGGACGCCGCCGGCGCTGGGGCAGAGCCTGGGACCGATGCCGTTTATCACTATGGCGGGGCCACCGCCGCCAGCGATAGGCCTGGGAAATCAGCCGCCCATGGGTGGTGGTAGTTATAGTCATAGTATGAGCGTAAGCTCGACTGGTGGTGCTGGTGGGGATCCTGTTGTGAGGACGAGTACTAGTGTGAGTTATGGAGATAACATTGTTCGGTCTGTATCGGCACAGGCACCTGCACCGCAGCCGGCTATGCAGGGGCCCGGGCGTACACATGTGCCCGGCAGCCCGAGCAGTCCAACAGCCGTGAGAACGCAAGTCACTGTATCTACGCCAACTTCTCCGTCTGCACCCACACCTGGTTCTACTCCTCAGGCAAGTACCCGCATACCAGTCTACGTGCATAATAGTCTCCCCAGGCCACATACAACCACAAACACCAACAGCAACGTCAACATCAGCATAAATGGCAACCTCCTCACGAATCCGGGTAGCGCCAACACCCTTGGCCAGGCCCCCGCCGACCCACACGGCGTCCGCACCGCACGATTGATTCCCCGCTCCTTACCCCGGGATTATGTACCCACTACTGCCATAAACGGCCCAATCCGCGACACCGCCCCAGGACCTGGCTCCTCCGTCCTCGGTGGACCAAGAATGGGTTCCTTCCTCCAGGGATATAGAGAACGCATACAAGAAGCATCAAGACAAGTAACTGCATCTGCGCAAGCATCCGCACTCGCGCGGGCTCGAGGGCAGACTGCAATAAATAGAGCACATAACGCAGCTATCAATGCTTCTGTAGCGGCGAATCGTGCAGCGTTGTTACTTCCCTCACGGATTAATGCAAGGCGTGCAAATACAAATACAGCTGCTGCTATTACTGCTACAGTTCCGACTTCGGGGCCGTTACTAACAATCTTGATTGCCTCGCTCAAAGACTGCCTCGGCTACGACTCCGTCGCGATGTTTGCCAAATCAAATTACCCTCAATTGGCTGATAAGTGTTTTGCCAAACCACGATTTCTGTGTGTCTCTATTACACATAATACAGGCCCACCGAATCCATTAACGATGGATGCAGTGGTTGAAAGGTTGGTCACTCAGCATATTTCGGCGGAGGAGCTGGAGAGGCTGGATACTCCCGACTGGGAGGGATATATGCTGCTTGCGCTAGAGCTGAAGTGGCTGGAAACCGGGATGGTAGTGGGTGGGTTTGGGGGAGATATGGTGGAGCGGATTTGGGAAGCGCGGGAGGACAGGGGGGGAACGGGGAGGGAAGGCAGGTATACGGCGGAGGATGTGAGGAGGAGAATGGAGGGGAGGATTTGGGCTGAGGTGGAGAGGAGGTTTTTGAGGAGGTAGACCGGGGTAGAATGAGGGGCTAAACGATGGATAGTGAGTAGATGGGGTAAGAGGAAGAATTTATGGTAGTGGGATTTGGTAGTGTTTTCCCCTTTTCCTTTTATGAGATCTGAAATATGTTGCCCTAGATATCGATGATTGCCGTGGCGGAGTGCGGACGGAGGATGTATCAGTGGAGGTGATCCAAGTGTTACTTTGTTCTATGGCTCGATTTGGATTCACATCTGATACTGGCTATATACGAATTTGGATTTCTTACATATCTGCAGTTTCTTGATGTGGTTATTCTTATGCCCCCTTAATGTTGTTTACGAGCTCTTTAAGATCGTTGAACGCTTACTTTTTTTGCTACATGGTTAGATCTGGATATGCTGGCCTAGGTAGTTTGATGATAATGAATAATGGCCATCGATACATCGGGGTTGTAGTTGAGGGAGGTTAGGTGTTGGAGAAGTACTAGCAGTGTAATCTATAGCTAGCTACTTAGTATTCTAAATTCGAAACTAGCCTACTACGTTAATGATTATGATCTCTCAAAATTTTTAACTCTTGGGCCCTAGGACGATAGAGGTAGAGGTTTTGTTGGGAATGACTGCCAGGGATATACCACGCATGCACCCCACCGCGATTGCTACTGATTGTAGCGCTAGCTAGGAGGATCTATATAGCTAGACGTATACCGAGACATAGATGTGCAAGCGGCAACTCCGTGCATGCCTGAGTGCGTGGATGTCTGAGATGTGGAGTAAGTTAGCAAGTCAATAGAGATCGTTGTGCCAACCAGACTAAGAGAGACCTGGGTCGGTGGAATATTGTTTCTTTGGTATTGTTACGGGGGGATTGTTAGCCCCGACAAAAGATAGATAGATAGGTAATAACATCGGGTGTTGTTAATAGCTTAGCTTAGTCAGGCCTACGAGAAGTGGCCCTCGGTAGAGACCTAGGCTCATGCCAAGTTGGCATGAGACTAGTAGAGACCTAGGAGGGTCATCGAGGAACACAGAGCAATAAGAGACACACATACCGACCCACCGTGAACTAAGACTGTACACCGTCTAGCAACTACCTAAGACAAGCCCGTTCTTCCTCTGTGTGGGTTTGAATCTTAACAGTATGGTTGGTTGTTTCTTCAAAATGTAGGAATCATTTAGACTCGTCGGTCCTACATCGACGCTGAATTTATAGAGAGAGCATGCCGCTTGGTTATATAGCGGCTCCGAGCTAGACTAGATGAATATATTTACTTTCAAGAGTGTTCTGTCGGCAAGCAAGTGGCGTCGGAAAGGCATGGCTACACTTTGGAGCAAGCCTGGGCGGTTAGAAAAGAATAACAAATGCAATAGGTGGTGGGCGCGGTACCGTTCCACACACTCTGGTGTCGAAGGTTATAATAAATATGTATGAACTTCATGCGGTGTGGCTACCTCCATAACTGTCTCTACATCATCTTCTCTTTTCTCTGTTGTGCTCCTCGGCTTTCCCCAATCTCCTTCTCTTGCACTTGACCCCCGCTGGACTGATTGCCGGAGACTGGACCGGATACTAGATTAAGGGAAATAACTCAAAGTTATGAGTACGATTTACCCAATATCATTGGGCATAAGCTACCCCATTTAATAACTTTGGTTAAACTATACTAGGGATAATTTACCAAAAAAAAGAAAAAACAAAGAAATGCTATCTCACACTATGCTGGTTTTACACCTTTTTAATAGAACTTGGATCACAACTTTCTCTCCGACGACAGGAAATATAATAGAATGCATTGTCCTCAGTTTAGCCCTCCGGATCCCAGAGAACCAACCTATGCTTGCCAAAGGACATTGCCAGAGTGGCGGGGGTCCTCGGCACCGGGCGGCCGGTACCTCATCTCCTCGCAGGCCTAGGATAACCTGCAACATAGGTACAAAGCCCTTCCCTGCAATAACACACTCCGTGGGATAATCTTAGAACATTCCCCAAGCTGCCAAATTCGGCGATATCACGCGTAAATAGGCTCCATTATGATATGATGTGAGGACTTCACAGAGCCCTAGGGCTTATTTTCACTCTTAGGCTTTTGTCGATCCAACGTGTATGGGATATGACTAATAGTCCTAGCTGAGCCTGGACTTTTCTAGTGCGCAAAGTTGAGGTCTTACTTCTATTGGGAGGAAGTTACCTAGGGTTTTGTTAGCTATGTATACTTATTTGGCCTAGGGGCCTTGTATCAATCTAGGTAGTGGAGGTAGTCCGGGATTTTTTTTTTTTTTTTTATTTCAATACTCGCGTGCGGCATGACCATGGCGAGATTGGTAGTCCGGGATTGTGCGTGTGGTGTGGTGTGGTGTGGTGTGCGTGGTAGAGCTTGGCCTCCTTAGTAGAGTTAAATTCTGGGGAAAAAGAAAGAGATCAGAGATGAACTAGCTATCAAGGAAGAGAATAGTGGTCCGGTTATTGCCTGGATAATACGCCAGGCCCCAGGCTGGGATCTTAACGCGGGTTTTAATAGGTACTGGAACCGGTACTGGAGGAGGTGGACCCAAGCCGGGGCAAGTCATGCCTGGCTCGAGTTGGGCCTTTCTTCATCATAGTTCTAGGACATAAGTATACCGAACTTAGAGCTAAACTTCCCAAATTTGGATAATCGTTATAAATTCGGATGCTGGAGCCACAGTCCTGAAATTGGCTGTTCTTCCTCCATTTTACTGTTACAGTTCAAAAATCAATAGATTGTTACTGTAGACCCGAGTGGTGAGTGCATGCACTAATAGGAAGTGCTTCTGCATTTTGGTAGTCTGGTTGGCACAAGCCTGCATTTTGGCGCCACTATTTTGTACGGGAATAGTAGATTGCAATAGGTAGCGAAACTTCACCTCATGACACCTTGAGTATTGATGGCCCTGCAACTTGTGTTGGAAGCAGTTACAGACCCTGTCTGTAGGATTACAAGTTAGGATGTGCATTATTTGCCTTGCTGGTTTCTCATGAACTCTGGAATTTGGTGTAAACACATGGTGTTCAATTACTGTAGTCACTATGGCATGGTAATAACCTTAGGCACAGGCTAAGGTAAGTCTGCTCGTGTAGCTTTGGGGTTGGGTGGTATATAAGCTGAAACCGAGTCGAAGTCCGAGGTTTCAGTCTTTTCTGGGGTCCCGATGCAAGATATGTATCAACTAAATTGATAACAAATAGTTCGAGCTAGAAGAGTTCTTGAAGCGGTTCTTTTATAATTAGACCCGGTACCTAGTGTCCTGGACGTTCTTTTGAGTAGGTACCACTGGCGTATACATACCAGCAGTGTAGTTTCGTCTATTGACGGCTTGTATAAGTTTCAATAAACCGTGCAGGTGGTAGGAAGTGTTTGCAATGAGAGTTTTTTTTTTTTTTTTTTTTTTTTTTGGTAAATCAGTACTCTGCAATGAGAGTTGATACGTGCTTGATAGGATACTTGGTCTTTGAAGGACAGCTCAAATATGGATCATTATATCGGCCCTCGTACTGCAAGCGAAGTCCCGTGGAGATATTTTGTCTTTGGTTCTGGGTTAGGCAGACAGTACATGTCGTTGATTTTATTGATTGACTGTGTGCTGTGCATGTAACTAGTAGTCCCCAAACAAGGTTGTAAACAATGCCAACCTCATTTTCACCCACATTCTCGAGGATTTGGTAGATATTTTGTAGATATACATGCTAAATCACCGTGGAAAATTCAAGCTTGTAAGTAAGAAACCACCCACAGTGCACTTTCGTGTCGAAAGCGCCCTTCTAGATTTAGGCACTTATATTTAGGAATTCGTATTCTTTGAGACCTTTTGACCAAGGGTAGAATGAGATGGGCTGCATGTATATAGAGATCTCGGGGGATGTGAGCTCAATCCATTTTTATTAGTTTATAATTTCTTCTACAATTACAAATACATCTGCTTGTAAACAGCTTTGGTCAACTTATCTTCATCTAAGCTGTGGTAGGTTGACGCAGGAGCCCCTCCTGGAGCCGCAAATCAAACTATACCGCTTACTGAGCTAGACTTGCTTCCAAGGTTCTGTGGACCTCAAGAAGCCTGAGTACTACTTCCGTGGCAGTTAGTTCGAATATTGACACTAGAAAACATTTTCCTAATTCTTACTCAAAGAGTTTGGATACGACAAGCAAGCGTGGTATGCTGATATGAGGTCTCTTATTAACAGGTATTTTCTGAATGTTCAATGTAGTTTTACTCGCGTGTTCGTACGGCGACTTGTGGTATTGTTAGGTGGGAATTAATTTTGCGAAAAACCGAGATGTTTTGCCCTAGAGGTTTTGGGAAGTTTTTCTATACATGATAATAAAAGATTCAGCATCAGGTATTGGGATTTTATGCCTGTTGAAGTTGCCTATGGGGGTTGCTGGGGTTGTCCAGTAGAGGTGCCTTATTTGACAATAATATTGATCCGTTAAGGAATTCCAGGGGGGGGGGGGATGAAATGGCTCCAGAGGTCATGGTTTAGTAAATGCCTCTAGTCTGAATTTGAAAGGGGGGCATATTTGGGCACTTAGTGCTCATGAGCTCATGATAATCGGCGAATCGAATCAAAGGACTTACAACATGCTGGGAAGGAGTGGCGTAGTTGCTGGTTCCACTGGGAGCAGAGAATTCAAATGGGATGGGCAAGTACTCACTTGTGATGGGCTTGGGCTATACTGTAGCTGTGAGCGAGAGTGTTTGCTGGACGGCCTGCTTACAGGTGAGATGGTAAAGTGGGTGGGTATAAGGGAAGGTGGAGGAGGGAGAAGTCTGGTTGTCGGGAAGGGTTGATGAGTCTAGCCAAGCTGCTCTGTTTACTGGCTCCTGTGCCCTGGCGGTAGGTAGGGCTTGCCCTAGTCTTGCCAAACTTAATTACTTAAGCGACTACTTCACTTATAAGAATGCAGCGCCGCCTCAAAGACCACTCAACTAAAACTTCGGATTTTTGCTAAATGTGTGTGAGTACGCACACGCTCGACTCAAACCATCCCTGTCTTCCTTTATTTTCTTCTGTCAGCCTCACCAGGTACGACCTGATCTTCACACTCAGGCCCCACACGAGTCTGGGGTAAACGGTACCCTTAAGGCACGTGCCCATATGGCTCACAGTACAACTCCTGAGACGTTTGTCTGTGCAGCTAGAAACAGCCCCCCATCGATATCGATGACAAGACAGTATGTTAATCAGAAAGAAGATAAAAGCTAGACACTTGTACAAGCAGAAGTATTTCTATCATGGTTGACTTAAGGCCTAGGTTGAGAGCTTGTTCTTTCTGCTCCAACCTTCATGCACAGAGACGTAACATGTAGAACCGTTGTCTAGCTCTAGAGCTCGAGTCTCCTGTAGCTCTAATGAACTTAAAGCTCAGGCAAAACTCACCCAGTTTTTCGCATTAGTTTGTGTTGAAACCCCCAAATGACAGAAGTAGAACTTGCGACAGCGACCTCGGTCAGACCCCAATATTTGTTAGTCTGGTGCATGACCCCTCCGTAGGAGGGATATTTGTCTAGGCTGCAGAGCCTTTTAAGCTTTTCAGACGTTGTTACACACCATGAGAGAGGCGAGTGACATATGCGTAGGCGCGAAATGATCGTATGAGGTAATTTAGAGTTAGAGCAGTGGTACGGGTGACGAGACCGATTATTGAAGTGATGTATGTAAGTTTCTGGCTGTGATACATCTCACAGTTTGGATGGCACTGTAATGCGTCGCCCGGCCTCTTCTCAGCACTATTCACCTGAGGTGGGCCACTAGTATTCTCCAAGCTTCTGTTGTTCCCGATACATATCTCAACTGGCTACGTAGGGGTCATGCAACCAGACTACTTAACTGACTGATCTAGATGTTGGTCCACAGCCAATGGCGACCTGTCTTATCACCATGCTCTGCCTGTAGTTATAGCAGGGTTACCTGTAGGAGCCAAAGGATAGTCATCTCTGCACACGGCCACGGATCTGTGAGGAGAGTAAAAGAGAGCTCTGATATCAGTGAATTGCAGGAACTTTCAACTTGATTGGATCATGATAATATAGCAGCAGCATGCAGGAGAAATGTTAACTTCTTACAATAATAATATTGCAATAAAATCAAATACTGGGAATACAGGTTAATATTAGGAACAACATGAATCCAATGGCATTAGGATTAGAGAAAGGTAAGTTCAATAGCTTTCCAAACACAAACACAAACCCGCAACAGCAAGATACATTCTTATAAACTAATACCCCCTCTGGTTGTGATATCCATCCATCTCTGCATGATTTTGACTAGAATAGATATTTGTTGCATCTGCCTCATAGCTAGGGCCGTCGTTATTGTTAATTGGCGCACTCCACTGTGGTGGCGGTGCGTTTGGTGATCTTTGCTGGGCTTCCCCATATTTTTCAGCTACTACAGAAGAATTGTCCGACTTCCACTGGGTGTGAGGCTGTGGCGGTGGTGGCGACATAGGAGGTACAACTGCTCCTGGAGTGCTTCCTCCCGACTGATATGTATTATTTCCAGGTAAGTTCCGTTGTTGCTCTTGGAAAGCAGCCATTGCCTCTGCATGACCCTTACTTTTCCCTGCTTTCAACGCAAAAAATATTGCCACACCGGCCAGGATTAAAATAACCACACCACCTATAGCAATGCCTGCAATGGCGCCTGTTGGCAAGCCTGAAGACCGGGGACTACTAGTGGAGCTCGTAGATCCGTTTGGGTTTGGGTTTTGGCTGTTACCAGTTTGGGAGTTGTCTGTGGGAGAATTACCTATAGTACCAGTCGACATGTTCGGCGTTATTAAAGGATCCGAGGAAATAGATGTCCTAGAACTGCTAAGGGTGGTGGAGATATTACCAGTGTTTGATCCGTCGTTTCCGGGGGTTGACGTCTGTGGGGGTTGCTATAATGCCCCATCAGCTTCATCAGCTGCGATTGGCGGCAAAAACCTCAAGGACAGCAATACATACTTCTCCGCCCTCACCTTGGGCAGCGAGGGTGGCAACCTGACTTCCCGTGGGCTTGAGGGTATCAGGGCCACATGCTCCACTTTTATCCGTTGTTACATACCCAATTTCTCCAGGCCTAATTAACGTCAGTTACACACATCATAGTGATAGTGGACAATGGCCTATAAACGAACTGGCAACAAAAGTACGCATCACGCCCACCCGCCCACAGGCTCCATGACGAGTCACCGCATTTGGGAAATGTGTCTGCTGTCTCGTGACATTTGGAATCTGGAAAAGACATATACTGTCTTTAGCACTTAACATCATAGTGTATTGCCGCAAGCGCTTAAGCATTGGGGGAGACCCTCTACTCACCGGTCGCACAACAAGCAACTTGATATAAACTAATGCTACAAACGGCGGATTTTGGACAGCATGCCGACATTGCCGTGAAACCACTCTCACAGTCCTTAGTATTTTCGGGGCATGTTACTGCACGTAGAGACCAGGATCCTATCGAATCTTGACGCTTCAAGGAGAAATCGCGCTTCTGGTAAACTGGTTCGGCGTAAGCCTTGATCACAGGGAGTTGTTCCAATTGATCAATCTTTTGCCCGAGGTACGGTGGAATATAAGCGACAGTAGTTACAACATAAAGAGCAAGAAAAGTCGCCAAGACGTCGTGATATATCATAGCGAAAATCTTTTATATCAAAGAGATTGAGGCTTAGAACTGCTTCGAATACCGATAATATTCAAGAATCTGGGAAGAAAGGGGTGAAAGTATCAACTCCACATGTGTAGGGTTAAGAACACTGCGGCTGAACGTCGAATGCAGCCACATATGATTTGGAAAGCGTGTTGTGTCACCTGGGCAGCAATGCATGTTACACACCATCTATTTATGGCTAACACCAGGAACCTAACTCCTTCTTCTACCA
This sequence comes from Tirmania nivea, assembly GCA_015179035.1. NCBI lineage: Eukaryota > Fungi > Ascomycota > Pezizomycetes > Pezizales > Pezizaceae > Tirmania > Tirmania nivea. The sequence continues at coordinate 67,792 of WHUY01000068.1, read as the reverse complement.
ATCAGATGTGTTTAGTCTTGACATTCAAATGTGTCTTGGGTTAGTTTCAATTTCATATGTTACAGGCATGTCTGCAAACAAACGAATGGCCATCCATGCCGTTTATCTCCCGAATATGCTTAATTTGACAGGGAGTTTATAGAGCCCTTACAAGCCTAACTTATGCCATCAGAGAAGCGCACAAACCCTGTCTCTTCTTCCATTTCACATGTTTTCGAATGGAAAGTCAGGTATATCTTGCCAGATTATGCTGTACCGATAAATGTATGGATCTTGCGGCTGGAGTTAGTATCATGCGAGACTGTGCGTGGGATTCCTCATTCAGCGAAACCAGCATGGCCATGGTACATTGGCGGAATGCATCATGCGCCAACATGAGACATGCTATATATACCAATGTAATCAAAGCATAACACGTCGGCGTAGGTAAGTGATTATATAAGTAACTTATGTATCATTCCACCAAAATCCCGATGGCATCTAGCCTGGTTGCACAACCTTTCCTGATCGACATCCCGACTTTCTCTATCCTATAGTGTATACGACTGACGTCGTGATAGTGGCGGTGTCGGGTTATGGTACTTCCTAACATCAATTACTAAGTCCGGGGTGAGCAACCAAATTCGTCACAAAGGAATTGTTTCGGCAATCTGACACTCTCTTTTGGGAATCATTTTGGTTTATGATTTTCTGTGTTTCCCTTCCTATTAAAGATCACGTCACATCATCACAGAGAATACCGAGAGACCACTTTTTGTCTGTATAATACTCACCGAGTGCCATCGGATGGCTTCTATTCCTAAATAAACACCAATACACCTGTTATGGTACAATAGGACGGTGCTAGGCACGGGAACAGCCCCCTTTGAAATTTTACACCCTACGATGCTATATCAAGCAAGTTTCTCAGGTAATGCAAGGGAGTCTTCAACTATGTGGAAACAATAAGATCGTCATCCTTCTCTGCAATGCTATTACATGATTACTGGTTCCGCTCAAGGTTAAGCAAAATTCAGTTTTTTACACAAGTATACTTATCCACATGCTTAGAAAGATGGACATGAGTATGGCTCGACTACTGGTATATCGTGATTCAAAATCAGCTTTCACCATATATAATAGCTGCAACAAAACCTTGTGCATAAGTATCCTTACAGTGCTTACTTTTACAAGGTTTGTGATTTATGTTTACTTCAATTGACCCGAGATATTGCATAATGTGTAGGAACAAGCAAGAAGATTATGTGCAGGAAGCTTAAGTTATCCTTTCTCCAATTATCTGTCTTCGAACTGTGGAATTTGCAAATTAAAGCTAGAGTCTTTTTTACGCCACATTTGATACTTGAAATCTAGCGATCAATGGATATTTGAGCTCGAGACCTACACTACAGAAGCCGAGTTCAGACCGTCGATCTGCAGATCTGTTTGTAGTGTTACTAGATGGAATTTTGTAGTGCCGATATCTATATTAAGCTTATCTTACTATCCAATCCCAAGTAATATTATTGTAACCTTGTTCCCTTTTGTCAATCTCTAGATTTTTTCTTGGAACTCATTACTCGTGTGCGCAACCTTAGGGAGCCACCTGGAAGCCCAGGTGGATTCAAGGGCCGGTCAAGTTAATCTGTGATTGACAGGCTCATTGACACCTTAAAGGTTGCAGAGCTATGTACGGCATTCAGTTGCTGTGACGCGTGATTAACCACATGTTTGCAATAGGTAAGGCCATCTCCACCTACAGTTGCGCTGCTAACTAATTGCGGCCATTCTTCTACAACAGGGCATACGTGCTCTAATAATAAAAATACAGACAACTAGTTGTTCCATGCCCTTGGAACTCAGGCTTTTCAGGGTCGATTTGGCTCTAAGAGATAAAGACGATTTGCTGCCATTTAGCCCCCGCGCCCATGCAAACTCAAGGCTTCAAGCCGACGCGTTATCTATTCTATCCATTGTGCCAATGCCCACGCATGCTCAAGGTTCACTTCTTGTATTCTGCTTGTGGTGAATCACGGAGCATGATATTGAGCTAGGAATGGGCCAAAGTGCCATAATACTTACAATGGTCCCGGGCGCAGATCGGTAGCTTAGTGACTCGGGTTTAGATAGTGTATAGGGCCGTGGTATATGCTGGCTGGTGGAGATTCAAATGGTACTGCCCAGGTTTGAGGGTATGCTTATTCTAAACTCTATTGAGAGTTCATGGTCGGGTCATGCTGCACAACGTAAACCAAATGCTTGGGAAAGTAAGGCTTGATATCAATATAAGTACTGCTAGTATCTGGTAGTTGGACTTTCAGACCTTGAGTTCCATAATGAGCCTAGCAGACCTCCCGTACATTGTATCTTAGATCCAATCATAAAGCTGCAACATTACCTGTTAGTTACATGCCTTAAGCTTGTTATTGCTATCTCCATATATAGAACGAGTGTTAATCGCCTTGCATCAGGACTTATAAAGGGCTATCTGCATCGCCGGCCCTGAAAAGCAATGGCGAAGCGAAGCGGCCCGCGTGAGGTATTTCGACTCCCAAGATGCAGCGAGGCCCTGGGCCCGTCTAGTGGCTGGCCCAACCCGTGAAGAAAGTGATCATGACTATTACACATGAATTGTAGCAATAGTAGCACTCTATTTTCCTAGTTCGTACGCACTCTGTTTGTGCCGGCATGGTGGGGCATTAGCCCTCCTATTTCCGCAATTATCGGGCGGAATATGCATATGTAGGATACACGCGGGTGCGGCGAAGAGTCTCCTTTTCGGAGCTGTCTTTCTCGAGATGCAGAAGGGACTAATTACAAGTAATCCCGGCGAAGAGCAACGCCTACCCACCCTCCACTATAACCTCGTGCCACTAGACTAAGTACACTTCCCTCTATACTATCCATCCCTACCTACTATAACAACGAAAGCGCAGACAAAACTTGATATGGGCGCAAACATTTATACAATGGAAGCAGTCTCACTCTCAATTGAAGAGTGCAATGTACCGCCGACACCACCCACCAGCCAGCTGCCGGACCTTAGCCTCTTGGGACTGAAGGCTGGGTGGAAATAGGCTTTTCATTCAGCTCATTGACCATCTTTTGTCTTTATCATTCATTCACACTGAAACGCTCATTATCGGTGTTATCTCTCTTTGTCCTTCCCAAACCTAGAGGGAGACTCTTCTCCTATATATTTGAGATTCCAGCACTCTGTCTTACATCGATATTCCTCTGCACCAGCCATCATAAAGTGGATGAGAAGGACACAACCTACCTGCAGCGAAAGTTTTCACTACAGTCCTACCACCCTCATTCGCTGATAAACCAAGCACTTTACTTCCCCTTGTTCCAGTCACACGTTCCTGCCTTGCTTTCTTCGGCGGATGTACAATACCACGCTCGGGACGTCGTGTAGAACGCTGCCGGTTTAGGATTTCTAGTTACGGTAAGGTCACCTGCATCAACTTGCGCTCAATACGTTGTTTGTCAAATCACTCTGTTGCCGGGGTTGCTCCCTCCCTCCCGCTTTACGAAACAGATTTATTGCATTTGCATGGTTTGTTCGCGTGGTTGGCTTATCTGAATGCTGCTATACCCATCTGTTTCCACTTTGTCAAGGCTCCAATCCATATGGCGGGGCTCGTCGGAGGATACCTTCGTTTTAAGGCTGTCGAGCGAGTAAGCCCAGGGCCATTTGCAATTTCATGAAACGGCCTTTGCCAAACCTGCGCTGAGCCGATGGCAGAATATCCTTTGCGGAGTAGGAATTGACCTATCATCTTATGAGATAGAATATTTTCTGTTTGACTTTTGGTTCTCCGATGAACTGACGCTCTCTCTTGTCCCTTACTTATTTGCCTTGACGAAGCCCCAAGCTCTCACCTCATCTTCATCATATCATACTGCCTGTAGCTTCTAGCGTTACCGTTCAATCTGACTACGCTGCGACAATACGTATACTTACACGGGAGAGTAACTTTGTTATCTACATAAGATCGTGTCAGCAGTCGATCCCTGTTTCTCTCTCGAGTGTTTTGTTGCTTCCATGTGGCTTCGAATACTTTTCCGTCAGAATATAATTTTCTTGACGTGCAGTGAGTATTAACTAGAAGTGGTGTGACTAACTTCATTTTTCTCGCAGAGCCACCTCTGTCTTTTTGCGTCTAAGGACAAACGATTCACACGTAGCCAGCAAGACACTCAAAAATCAGGAGAACAATAGTGTTTCCGTGGTGCTGCTGCCGAAAGGTGTTCGAAGAGCGACGGACTGAGCATTTGCCAGCGCTTTGAAGGAGGCTGTGAGGTGTAATAAGCAACTGCAGGGATCATACCAGGTACTTACTTGTCTTTTCGGAGGGCTCTACCGCAAAGGGTTAGCAGGTAGATCCCATTATAGGCTAGTACCGAGTCGTCGGGTCGAAGATTTGGTACGTTGGATTTTGTTATTCCTGAGGTGAGGTGGACCTATATCCACCTCCCTCTACGGCGCCTGCGTTCGGCGTAGAAAGTGGTTGGTTTCGATAAAAGCGATGGTGGAATTTTTAAGATGATTTCTGGAGTTGTAACTGACTTGAAAAATGGCAATGCACAGCTCGACTGAAGGTTTGGCTATTTGGACTGGGCTTAAATATATAAGCATTATCAAACGGTGTTTCGCCACACAGCCGAGAGCATACCGAAGTTTCAGGCATTCTCCGGTGTTGCAGCCAAAATAAAGACGTTGTTCCGTTTTCGAATCCGTGCTACGCTGCCACGGGTTGCCAACATTTGGGAAAGGGCGAATTGAGTAACTGGAAAGAACATTCTATCAATCGTTTGGTGGGGTTTATAACGTGCCACAATTGCATTACTAGTCAAGGCATTGAGCTAAACTTCACCAGGATCTACAGACAGCAGTGCCAACCTTTTTGCCTGTCTTTGTATTACTACACCTTCGTCAAGCTTCCGAAGAAGCTTGGGAGTTACTTGCCTACAGTCCCGCCTGTTGTGCAGCGAGGAAAGATATCAATCGTGGACGGCACCGAGCAGTTTAACCCAGTTTGCATTGACGTTTCAGGCCCCGACACTAAGCAGCAAAATTCTGCACCCCCATAAGTGATACTAGCATTTAACAGATTCTGACAAATCTTGCTGAGTAGCAGAGATTCTGCATCGTAATCCCTACAACCACGAGCGACTAAAGGGCCGGGTTCCCACCAATCTAAATCACGTCCTCACTACCCTCACCGATACATATATAGGCAAGCAGAATAACATCCCTAAGTGGAAATATCAATAGACAAGCTTTAGCATTACACTCAGCGATATTCCATAACTGTTTTCGCCATACACATAAACACTAGCAAATCAGCAACCCTCAAGATACTCATATAATATGAGTACTCGCAGAAGCCCGTCCGCTTCGCGTGAGGTTAGAGATCCACGACAATCATCTCAATCTGAAGAAGGTGTGAACGCTCTATTACAAGCTGCCATAATCTCACACTCATCACCTTCAGAGTCATACACAGAGAAAGAGAAGTCCAGTGAACACGAGGCCTCTCGCACTGGAGATCCAGACATATGCCAGAGTACCACAACACGCAAGGATAGGTATACCGGCCCGCGGCCACCACGCCCTCAGTATACCGAAGAGCAGGAAGACGCAATACGCTTCCACAGGGACGATCTTTGTATGACATGGACTCAAGTGATGAATTGCTATAACGGCCTCTACGATCTTAAAACTGGTAAGCCTTGGGACAGCAGGTCAATCAGCGGGTTACAGAGCAGATATTACAGATTACTTGATATTCCAGTGAATCATGCCAAAAAGCAATCGAAGCCGCGGCCTGACCTAGGTATATTAGTTATGAAGCCGCACACTCGATACTGGTGGATGGATAACGGGGTTAAAGGGCATGCAAAGAACAGTACTTGCGAATCAGGTGCCGAAGAGGAATATGGCGCCAGTGACTGTGATGAGCAGGAGAATGAGGCTACTGGACTACAAACTGAGGGTAAGTTTTCTTTCCTTGGTTGTCTATTTCTTCTTCTCTTATCCCACCTTGATTCACTGCCTGGGCTGGGTCGTGGAAGTTGGCCGTGGCAATATTCCTCGATGCAAGTGGCATTCAACTCGAGCTACCAGCTTACCACTCCCGCGACATGCTGGTTGACTCGCTCGCTATCTATTTCATCTTTCACTACGAACGAACCCTGACCCCTGACGCATAATATCAAGTACGAGTCATAAATACCCATATCACACGGAAGCGAAAACGAGGGCTTGGCCCGGGCCTAATGTCAGCCTCATCATGCGATGCAGTGGGGAGATCTGCCGGAGCCAAGAAGAGGAGGGGCTTGGGAAACAAGATTTCCGCTCAGAATGCTAACGAAGTGAATGGCAATATCTTACAGGAGACAGTTAATATCAAAATGGAAGCAGGGAAAGTGGATGGAGGGCCTGAGATAACAGGTGGAACACTTGAGGGCAAGGGGTCACTGGCTGGTGGAACGGTAGAGAACGCTAGCGCTAGCACTACTGGTCCGCGGTTGGCAGGGTACAAAGGGAGTCCGGGCTTAAGGGTGGTTAGTGCTGGTTGTTGCGAACCACGCTGGGCGCGGAGGCAACAAAGGGACGTCAGGACAATTAACAGCCGGTGGTGACGCACAATAGCATCTCCATACAATAGCTGGTTGTGCTAGCATTGGGGGAGAGTTCAAGCTAATTGTGATCATGGAACTCATCCTTCATAGATCGCATCATCAAATTCCTCTCTCCGACATCTCCGCTCAGTGCGTCGTTATTCTAAACGACTCATGACTTTGCATTTTACACCATGAACATCATTATTGATCTTGTCTATCTAGGTTTTTCATACATTCATGCATTCTTGTACATAGCTTAGGGTTAGTCTCGCATTTGCTTAGGACTTTCATTGCCCACTGATGCACTTACCTTTTCTGTGTTACATTCATTTATTTGATTACGCTAGTTCTTCCTCATGTTCGTTCGGGAAAGCAAGCTAGGGGTTCGGTTCGCTCTCGCCTCAGATTCTCCGCCCCCTGGGGATTATCTCACATTACTAGGGGTCAACGCTTGCCGATTATATCCCGGACGATGGATGTGTATGCGGAGTTCTAGGGCGTGCGTTTTATGGGGTTTTATGCTCGTTGCGTTTTGCCCTTGTACTCTTAAGTTAATTTACACTGAATATTGATGTTTGGCTTATGTTTTCATATTGGGTAAAGGATATTATGGCGTTCTTGGTAAGATACCTGGCTTGATTTTATGACGATGACTGTTCAGGTAAGGTTTATGTTAGCCTCGTCTGGTTAATGTAACACCAACTTTTCCACCGGTACCCGGGTACATTAGTGCAAGCCAGACTGAGACTGACGTAAACAAGGAGACACACAAAACCCGGATCACTCTGGTGGGACGAACCTACCGAGGGACAGGGTTTCAAGTAGTATAAAGGTGTGTGACATGTGGCTTTAAACCTGTGATTGAGGGACTTCTCACATTTTAATTTCTCTATTTGCGATCGGTTAACTCCAGACTCTACTGGGTTCTATACTCCGCATAAATCAATGACGATCAACGTGCCAACCAGACTACGTGTTAACTTAGAGTTATTGAAGTCACAAAACCAGCATTACCCTCAGCTTCATTATTCCCACATAACAACCTGTCATCTCACAGCCTGTATCATGTGAACATGCATATGTCTGACTTCCCTAGTAGCGTCCTTTGTAGTAAGCATTGTGCATGCGGTACTTCGACCGGCCGAGAACCGATGTTCGAATTATTAGTTGATATTTCGGGGGTTCCGGAACCGCTACACTCCTGGCGGAAGACATAACTGTATTTGTATGATCGCTTACCATCAATGTCTCGATCGGCTAACGCGCTTTGTCTGGCATGTATCGGCGGTTGTTCCCTACGTACGAGAAGATCTTATTCCAAGCCGCTAAAGTCATTAGGGGTATTCAAACCTAAAATAATCGATCGATTAAATGCGATCATGGTTTTGACACCAAATCCATTTAGGTTGTTGTAAAACCATTTGCTACACACAAAGATTTAGATCGATGGCAAAAAATTTAGTATAGTGGCAACCCGTCTCTAAAGTGAAAATTCCCACACAAAGAACAGCGATTAAATGGGTTCTTGATCGCTCGTCATGATCGAACGATCAAATCGTCTAGATCACATGTAGTCATAAGACACTTAGTAATTCGATAAGACACCCGTCTCGCACCCGTACATACTTGTATAAGCTAAGACACTCATCTCGTACCTCTACTCATCAGCATGCTCTACGCACCCGTACATATCCCTTGATCGTGCACTTTAATCGCACCCTATGATCGAGGGTCGCTCAATCTTGAACGAGTATTTTCGGCTTAGAACGTCGATTACAATTTTCAATTTAATCGATCGATTATTTTAGGTTTGAATACCCCTATTGAAGAATTTCACATTTAAAGAATTTCACATTTGCGGCGAGTGCTAAGAATACCTAAGTAGTCTGGTTGCAGAGTATACCTTGGTTACTCTGGGTGGGCGCCGCCTATCGTAGTACCTTTGGTGAGGAAAGCTCCAAATGTTGTACAAAGAGAAGCCAGAAATTAACATGAATAGCGGTTTTCGGGATTTCCGAACATTTTGCAGAAAATCTCTGCACTAAAAAGAAAAAGTAATCATGAAAATCGCAATTACCTCAAGGGAAGTTCCTATGAGCAGGAGCAGGAAAACACTGAATGGTCATGGTGAGACTCGAACTCTCAACCCTCGTTTGTGCTCTAGCTAGACACTTTGGTGAGGAAGACTATCCGCCTTGAGTAGTCTGGTTGGCACAACACCCTCCTCGAACGCCTTGAGCCACACGACCTTTATCGGTTCTTCTGAATGATAGGATAATACAATACCATTTGACTGCAGACACACGACTATACTTTACGTACGGATGTCTTCCGAGGCCGCAAGTTCGAGGAGCCTCCACTCTACAGGTCTCGTTGTCTTTATACAGGTGACTGCATCATAACATAGTCTAGATCTGGTTGGAACGCCGCTTCACATGTTTTCGACTTCCTATCCAGGCAATTGATTGTTGACATTAACTTGCTATCAAGGAAAATGATGCCTTTGTCGTCGCACAAACTGAGGGTCAACTTTAAAGAATCATAATATTCATCACATAGATCTAGATGAACTTATCTCGTTCTCGCTCCGACATTTAGTTACTCCGCTTTGTAGTTATCAGTACCCTTTAATCGCTAAAGGGTACATAAGATCCATATAGTTCTCCATATCTCCGCTCCAGATACAGCAGCGCACCATGTTGATGGACAGCATTTCAAGCGTCAATCTCAGCATCCAAGTCCAGTATATATTGTCCAGGCCTCGAATACAGTCTTCCAAAAATGTAGAGATGAATCATAAAAAAGCTGGGAAGAAGCCTTTGGTTAATGGGGAGCAAAAGGGTATAGACTAGTACAGGGCATAACTAAAGCGTACTTCTAAATAGTACGGACTGGTAACTAGTATAACGAAAGAGTACGTCTAAAGGGCACGGAATAGTAAAGGGAATAACTAAAGGGTATATTCAAAGGATACGCACGGTGGTACATGGATATTCAACAAGGGTATACAGGTATGGGGAATTATACACCCTTTGGTACATTAAGGGTATGAATGGTGAATAATATATTGAACCTACTCTTTATTTTACATCTTGAGTGCAAAATTATCTGCCACAGGATCGGATTATCTATAGGCGCAGAGTTACACTATAATATACAGTCCTCTGCCAAGAGCCTGGCAGCTTATGTGCGCAGCTCATTCAATAACAGCAATATACAAGTACACTGAATAAACATCAAACATGAGCTAGGAGGTTGCAGGCGGGATTCCGTGCGCGCCAGACTAACATATTCCGCGTGCCTACTGGGGAGAATCTATTAACAACTCTAGTCAGGTTTCACTAACTTTCGGAGTTGAGATGCTTATACACCTCTCTGCTGCATTCTGCATACAAGGTAACTGAGGTTGACGACGATGTATCACCCTGATTTGGCAACCATCGCAAATCACAAATAAGGGTAAAAAATTAACAGGTGAAAGTGGGAATTTAACTCAGAACCATTATGGATTGTTGTATTGTGAGTTCTGAATTGGATGGTGGGCTGGCGTCGTCGTACGGGGGTTGAACTTAGCTGAGAAGGCAATTCTGGAGAAGACTGGAGAGATAACATAGAACTTGAATCTTCTGAATAGGTTGAAGTGAAGCTTGTACTCATTCTGCTAGATGCTTGAATCTGTTAATAATAGTCCCTAGTGTAGAGGGGTTATAAGGTATAATGACTATCATATATACCTGATATCCTATGACTGCTCCTCTAGTTGATTTGAAGTCTCAATATTTTGTAATGGTTGATGAAGCTGTGCCAACCGTTGTTGAGTAGGTTTTTACTACTGCTGCTCTAGTTCTTCTCGTCCTTTACTCTATTTCTTCTCGTCCTTTACTCTATGGATTTATATCTAGTATAAGCTCTAATCCCATATAAATCGAATGGGATACTCGAGAAAACGTCCCGTCAACCTAACAATACGTTTTCCAACTCTGTATGATCACAGGTCCTCCACCTATCACCTGTTGGCGTAGATATCCATACTTTTGGATCGAAGGCTCCTCGATACCTTGAGCAAGCAACAGGATTGATTTAGTGCGTGTTCTGAGAGTTCATGATTAGTGCTTGAAGCTGTACCCCAGGGTTGAATTCGTGCATGATCTGAGCATCCGTGATAGCTGCTACGTTTGAAGGCAGGGAGTGCTAGCGTGCAAGATGTCGAGTAAATGAAATAATAACAAACTCCGTTCCAATTGAAATTGGCAACTTCGTTGCTAATGAACTCCGCGTCTGGCAGCTGGGACTTTTTTCACGCTGTATAGAGCTACAATCACGAAAGACCTGATACGCGACAGCGAGGCTTTGTGTAACCTAATTTAGAGTGATAGCGCGTATTGTATCGTGAGTTTTTTATATCAATGCCTTCTATCAGAATAACTTTTTATTCACACCCTGTATCCACATAATCTCCCTAGTTAGATAGAACCCTGTCGCCCCACAATAAACTGATCCCCATGTATACTGGGAACTGGATGACAGTCCAGGATTCAATCCATGCTCCTGATATTCTCGATACATGAATTTCGACCAGGCTGAAGCTTAAGCGTAATGCATAGTTATATGAAACATCTTTTAGTTATCAGTCGAAGCCTTACCTAGTTGGATTCGAATACCTTGAATCAAGCCAATGAATATTAATGCTCTATGTACTGTATGCATAGTTTAGGTAGTATTTTCATCCCACAGGTCCCGATGTCAGCTTAATGAGTGAAGGTAGCTTCTACACGCTGCTCATGAATATCTATATTTTTTTTTATATATATCAACTACAGCAGCCCCATTAACCAGCGGAAGTTGTAGGGGGGGTCAAGCCAGGGTCCTGGTGTAAGGCCTGCATGGGCTTTAGTTCCCCAAGGATGTCTCTCCAAAGTTCTAAGTCTCTTTACAGCGTGTGGCAGAATGACGCCTGTAGAGTTCTAGAGCTGAAACTGATACCCCTAATGATTTCCTGCCTTCCAAACCAAGCTATGACAGTATATACCGTGACTATAATAACGGACCGCCGGGTAAGAAATCACCTGTATATCAGAAACGTCAGGGTACCAGAACCTGACACCTTCCCGAAATGCAGTAAGAAACAGGGAAGATTTTTCTAGCGTAAATGAGAATGTCTAAGAAATGAAAAGTACATAGATAGTTTTAAAGTCAACATTAACAGAATTCCATACGCATTGAGTGTTTAGTACAAGTATAATCTGACCTGGTCGACTAGAAGTTGCCCGCTGTTCAACCGTCAAAGATGATATCATATGGTTTAGGCTCAATACATCACGGTAGGTGAGGCAGAAGCATTATATATAGGAATCCAATATAAGATACTAAATTTCGAATGCCTCGCACACATGTAGTTGGCTACTGGGCACGGAACAGTTGGCTAGCTGGAGGGTTTCTATGGTATATCAATAGTTCTATGGAAATCTCATTCACGTGACAGGACCACCAGACCTTGAGCCAACATCGACTCCCGCAGCTTGTGATACATGTGATCTTGACACAACATAAGTCCTCCGCCATCGGGTACGGTCTCCGCTTTAATTCAGATACAGCATTTCCATATGGAGCCTCACACTCCGCACCATGGACCTTTGCTCCCACCTAAAATGCAAGGAGTGCTGTGGTACCATGAATACGTATACGAACTGCACATTGTTTCAATTAGACTTACAATCGGCCCCATTATCTCACAAAAATCCTGTCCATGGATATAGACCGTGTATGAACAATCCACTCAAGCCTACTACAAAATATAGGTATGTATGCTCCAAGATTCTTGCAGTGGCTCCAGACAAAGGCCGACACTAGATGTAGGTACTTTTAAGCATGCGTAAGCTAGGTAGGGGCCCCAGGATGAATTCGAGACAGCAGTTCACAGGCTTCCCAGCTCCTGATGTGTCAAGTAAAGCATACAGCTTCTATGTCACTCCAGGAGTAGCCTCCTCACGAGACCATCAGTAGCCCACGCCCCAGGCCTGTGTAATCACGTGGGTTTATATCTACTTGTCTGGTCACTACCCATCGCAGGCGCAACCAGACTAGCCTATATCTATTGATGCATATTTCTTTCTTGGCGACTCATTACCCATATTCACAACCCCGGGCCGCTTTCTGCCCGATTCACCCCATGGATATAACAGGGAAATACTGAAGAGAAAGGAGAGTTGTAAACGAAACCACCACGCCTCCACTACTGTTGTGTACTGCCATTGATGTGTATAAACATATCGCTGTCACCCTGGCCACGATCTCAGTACTACTCTCTCATGATATTAGTATATTGCTGATAATTTACTGTTCTCGTTCCCAGACAGAACCGTGATGTATATCGGAAAAACTATAAAAGAAGAGAAGCAGTTCGCTTTGAGTATGGCTGGTAGATCACGGGCTTTCCCTTCCGCCATTTTGGAACGCCGGGTCGGAACAGATATGTAGTTAGTTCACAGTTGGTCTTTGTTGGTTCTCACCAGCCACCTAACAGCACATGGGAGGTTGAAAGATGCAGGGTTTCCGAACGAAGCCGCACTTCCGCCACGGACATGTGACAAATATCTTCCTCCTAATTATGATAATAACCTAGGCTTTGTGGTCATAGGCGATCTGTTTGGATTCTGGCTCGCTGCAATTCTGTGGATTTGGCCGTGCAATGCCCCAACACCTCCTTGCCTTTTATTAGCATATTTCAATTCTAGATGAGAATGTTACACCACATACGTACCCCACAAAGCTAAGCAGATCGATACGTAAATCTTGTTCTCTCTCGATGAGGGAAAAAGCCTGTACCCGATATTTTTTCTGAAGGCACGCAGATCGGGCGAGAGATTGATTGTGGATTGAAACGTATGCCAACCTGAAGACGGAGTGTCAAATTCTATCCGGTGGGCCAACATGCGTCGATTGCTTGGTTTGTATGCACCGGCCCGAGAGTATAAATGCTATGCATGCTCCATATATGATTCCAGAATATATGTCAACGGTCGGTGTATGTATTATGGAAGCCAACAGAACATGCAGATATGCAAAGAGACATGGCAAGCCGGAAGTGTAGTTAGTGTCCGGGCCATGTTATGGCACCATTGTGATAAAGTCTCGAATGTGAAGCTCCTGCCCGCACATTCTGTGATCATATCTTCTTCAAATTCCGCGACGCAGCTTTCGTTATCTTCTCTTCAAGAAAAATCCAGAAATCTGTGACTCTTACCAACTCAAGTGCAGTATTTGGTTGCAATCAGAGCCAATTGAGGTTTCTGTGTTTCTGCTTTGAGAGAATTATCTCTTACCGTTTTTGATATCAAAATATTTCCAGCATGAGTACAGCCTTTTCAAAGGATCAGTTGCAGTCCAAAGTATATACGAGCAGATATCGATCAGTGGTTACAATGTTTTACAATGTGTTATCGGAATTCCCCGGTATATATATTAACTGTTATGCCGTCGCCCCAGGTACTAATTCAATCACAATGAAGTCTAGAGTACGGCTGCTAACCGTGTCTTCCAGTTGCTTGTGTTGTGAGTTCTAGTAGCGGTATACCGCCACGTGAGGGCTCGTAGTCAAGGAGACGGAGTTCAGCTTCTGAGATGTATATATCAGTCCACTTGTTGAAGTTTTCTGTGCCATTGCCCGATGAAGTCATATGATAGTTTGTTACGGTCGTTGAAATAAGCAGCTATTCCTTTGAGAGGTCTCTTGGCGATGGATTCCCTCAATATCTTGATGAAATAGCGATGGTACGCATCCGAAACACCAAGTTTGTTAAGCGAAAATAGCAGCCTATTTCGAGGGTCCAAGGCGTTCAATCATGTGTGAGAGCACAAGATAGATCTGCGATTTTACCGGTATTTCCGGGGTCGCTCCACGAGGGAACAAGAGTTTTGGCATTTTCCCAGAGTCGTACCGGACGGTAGCTTGCAGTGGAATACCAGCGGTGCAAGAAACTCTTAGCTGCCCTCTGCATCGTTAATTGGCATTTATTATGCACATGAACCATTTCTGAGATATAATCATCTGGAGTTACGCAGCTTGTGATTATGCTCCTTTGACATTACAACTACCAACAGAAATGTCAAATATCCCGCCTGCTTCGGCTCCGAAAAGTCGGAGAGCAGTTGTGCCTTACACCGCATGGATCTTCTCCTCACCCCTTGCGGCGATTTGCCATAAACTTTAAGCGTCCAGTGAACTCTTCCGGAATGGTCATAGATCGTAAGACACCCGTGCTGGTTGCCGTGGATGACCAAGTTGTAAGAACGTATATCACTAAAGACCACACAATAATTATACACCATTCCCTCAACGGTTGCACACACAATTTTCACTGCATAGTTGCACCCTTTGATGGTTCTCGGGAGCATAGAGGACAACTATAAGCCTCGCCTTGCTGGATGCTGGTAAAACATGACCAATAATAACTCTTGCCCGTATGTAGACATTCGATATGGCATAATGGACGTTTGTATATTCCATGTTACTGCCACGAAACCCCACCAAAAGTTTCCATACGCAAATGCCCTTCCGAATTTGGGTCTATCAAAATCAAAAAGATCAGCAGAGCAGGGGCCCAAATCCGATATCTCGCTTGCAAGCCAATGCCCGCAATCTCAAAGCTAGGTTTTCGTCAGCGGCAACCGGAATTTTAGACAAGAGAAAGAAACTGATGGAGATCTCGTGGCTCATTTCCTATAGCTTGTCCGTTAGTACCATATAACTGAGATTATTTGAAGACCATAGTGAGAAGCAAGACTCTTGGATGAAGACATATCGAGCCTGACACTCCTCAACTTCGTTGACTCTGGCTCAACTCCAGCTCCTGGCAGGGCCCACCTGCAGCTGGCTTCCTCCATCTCCCAACCCCACCTTATCCTATGCATTCCCTTAAAGATGCACCTAGCAATGATCATAGTCTCATGCCTTTTGAGCTTTATCTGCGCACAGGCAACCCCAATTCTTTCTCCAGTTTCATCAACATCTTCCCCTACAGTACCGACCCCAATAGCAGCAACGCGCACTGTAGCCACGTCAAGCATTGAGACCATCACTGCAGAAATTTCAGTGGAAAGAAGCACAATAAGTTCCATGCTAGCTTCCAACGTAGAAGTCTCCGCAGTCCTTACTCAAGATCCGAGTCCTGTGCCAGACCCCAGTGATCTGATCATAACTCCACAGGCCGTTAGTTGCGACCGAGATCGAGAAACCAAAACCTGGGAGGTCTTTGAAGCGATTGGTGCTCTAGTTGCGCTCGGGAAGAAGAAAAGATGCTATCAGATTGCGGGGCCCCGGCCAGGGGCTTTCTCTTGCAGCCGGATGATGATCTATGGCACTGCCACTGTAGACCTGTGCGCCCCGTTGGGATACAGTATTCCATGTAATACAGTCGCAGAGTGGGCAAAGAATGTCCCGAACTCATGTTCGTGGAAACCAGAGTTCTTTTATCATTGGGCGGTGACAGGAGGAATGTATTACCCACCTGAAGGATACGTCAAAGGCATATATGTGAGAATTGGCCGTAGCGGGGTAAGATGATATTCCTTTCGGTATTTCATCTCTCTCGAAAAATTTCGTGATGCCATATGATTGTGGTTTAGACTTCTTGATTTACCATGGAGGTCAGTTTCCCAACAACTGTAGATAAGATGGGATGAGTTCTCAACATACATACAAGGCAAGGACAACCAGGGGGGCAATTCTTGTGCATATTTCAATTTTCTCTGGATGTATTTATATCTTTTGGACTTCTCTCATGTCACATTTTGCGCTGCCAAACTATATGGCAGCTAGGCTAGCCCGTGTCAGAGATAGTTGTGTTCAAAACCATCTATAATGTACCCATAAGTTGTGTAGATTTAGTCCTCTTGAGAAGCTGGCGTTGCAAGTGAACTTGTAACTTTCTTGATCACGGGTCTTAAGGTCGTCCTAAAGAATCGTCGTGAAACATAGGTATGTTAAGTATTTGTTATTTGTCTGAAAGCAGGGACTGGACCAAAAGCCGTTTGGTGAGCTCGGTGTCCAGATGCACGGTGTCGGTTAACTTGAAATTGGCAACAACCCTACACGTGACCTACCCAACGAGATCATTGCTTTGGGCTTCAACAATTGCCTGCTGCTAACCAGCGCCGGGCACATTTAATCAACAATTCTGACAATTCCACAAAGCGAAATATTACTGTATGAAGAGCTTTGTATTTATGACCCCTGAGAGATCCGTATTATGTACACTATTACAACGAGTTTGTCATTCGTCAACTTCCATCATTTTACTAGCATAATTCTCCCCAGTTTCACCGGCTGCGACATCTCTATCCCGCTGCCCCTCCTCCCACACTTGCGTATCCTTCCTATGTCGTTCCGCTCTCTCGAGCTTTTTTCGCTCCTTTCTCGTCAGCCCCTTTGTTTCACTCCCGTGAGGTTCTGCGCCTGGCAGGGTTCCATATTTTCCCTTCTTGGTCTCTTTTTCCTTCTTCCAGGTACCGACTCCATTACTGTCCCATTCCACGACGTACTTCGCTTTCTCCGCTTCCACTCGTAATCTTGCCGCTTCCTCGTCGACAGCAGACCAAGGGGGTGGAAGAGTTGCAAAGAGAAGGTAGCTTGTGTGTGTCTTCAGCTCAGGCTCCAAGCGTGTTGTGACAATGGGATTTTCATCTTCCTCCTCGAAATCTCTCCTCCTCCTAATGTTATTTTCATTTCCCTTCCTTGCTAACTTCTCCCCAGTTTCATAAATGGGGCGTTTTCTCCATCCTACAACGCCTTTCAATTTGCTAACTGCCTCCTCTATATTTGAATATGCCCCATCTGCGCCTGGCATGCCCCCTGGCCTTTGTCGCCTGACTTCTAACTTCCGGTGCTGAACTTCAACCATCTCGCAATCAGTCCAGGAGAGCTTGCGGAGAACAGAGACAGTGCGATGGACTTGTTCGATACAGGGTGAAAATGTACATATCTGCACAGGAAGAGTTGGGTGAAGTGGACCCCATGATTTGACAATATTAGAGGTGGTCGTTTGATTGGTGGTCATAGGAGGTGGCGGGGTTGCAGAAATTGAGGTTCCTGTAGAAGTAGGAGGGACTGGGGTATCTAGTGATGGAATTGGAAGTGGTGCTGTTGGGACTTGGTGATTACGAGTTAAGTGGGGTATCGCAAGCCTTGAAAGTTTGGGTTAGTACGATATATAGCAATCAAGAGACAGTTGATCATACCAAGGGGCCGGTAAATCCAAAAACACGGCTGAAGCTTCGGGACTTTCTTCGTTTTCTTCTTCACGAATATCTCCGTCGACGCCCATCTTCTCTACGTCTTCCTCTAACTCTGTTTGTCCATCCGTAGAAGTTTTCCTCATATCTCTCCCCACTTGTAACCTGAATCCATCTTTACACACGTCGCCGTGTGTTACCTCCACCAATCCTTCCAAGCCATGCCCTCTAATCTCCTCCCTCAATTTTTCCGCCCTCGGTGCATGGTATTCATAGCTGAAAACTTTCCCTTTCGAACCAATGCCAGTTGGGTAACCATTGTACACCCCCCGCACAGCTGCATGTGTGAAACTTCCACTCCCGGCACCTGCCTCAATTATATGGGTTCCAGGCCTCGTCCTTAAGCGGTGGAGGATATAGCTGCTGTCAGCGGTATACACCACTTGCGTCCTATGGGGCAGACTTATGGTCCATAGCTCCGGGGTTGGTGCGAGCACGTGAATGAATCCTGACGGGGCGTCCCCTCCAGCACCATCATCCTCCGCTTCGCCATTCCGTTTCCGCTTGCGATCATTGCCAACGAGCGACGACTTGACCTGGGAACCAAATTGGACCCCGAGCAATGTCCTGTGTGGAAAGTGTCCAAACCGGGTATTTAAGGTCTCATTTGGAGTTGTTTTGGAGGGGTTGAGTTCCAGTGGGAGCAGCTGATCGCGGCGAAGGTGTACAATGACTGGAGTAGGAGAGGGCCGAATCGTAGGGGGTGGGTGAAGAAAAATGGAAGGGATTGGAGAGGGTTCCCGGGCGGCCATTTCTGAATTGACAGAGGGCAAGCGTTGTTGATGGAGGTCAACGTACTTCAAAAAATGAAGTGGCTGACTCAGTACATATTGCGCAAAGATAGCCCTGCCAAGAATTTTTTTACACACATTGGGTTGGGTACTAGAAGATACGCTTACCCTTTCGAATCGACTGCCCTTTCAGGTAAACGCGACTACGAGACTACCATTACCTATCTACAGCATGGCATGATGCCTAAAATACTCTATGATATGACCTCATCAAAATCTACTGAATTCTCTAGCCACCCGAGCAGTTTGTCAGCTGCAGGGTACGAAAGGGTCACATGTCCATGAGACTACATGAGACCTTCAAAACCATGATCACATGGATGTACCTGCGACTGCACGGTAGGTCTCCGAACCAGACTAAGGTCTCTGGCACAAAGTCATCCCCAGTCTCGGTACAGTCACCTTCCTCGGTGAGGTACGAAATGATGGTTAAGGGATAGTCTCGTTAAGGGGCGACTAGTTATTGATTACGGTATTCGAATGCAGTGCGTACACAAATTTACAAAGCAGACTCAAAACAGATGAACAGAATCAAGCAGCAGAAAACAAGCAGCAGAAAACAAGCAGCAGAAAACAAGCAGCAGTACATAGCAGAATGCATAGGACATAAGACGCAATCGAAGATAAAGATACAGGACAAAAGAAAGAAGAGGTTGCAGAGTCGAAAGGAAACTGTTCAAATCTAGGAACAAAGGAAAGTTTGGGCGTATGCCCAGACAGCAAGATCAGATATGTAAATATCAGCTCAAGTCTTTAATGTAAAGGGCAAATTATGACGGAGAGCAACTGTCGGAAACTGAAATGAGGAAATTCAATCATAATTACTTAACCACCCCCCAACACAACTATCTCGACAACTTCAACAAGCACTCCAACCCCGGACAGGATTGCATTAACGACGCGGCGCGTAGGTGTGAGAGGGGTCCGTTATGTCGGGATCACGGTCAACTGAGCTTCTAACCAACCCCCCTCCGACCTTCTCTTCGACATAGGTCATCCCTCTGCCGAACCTCACGTAGCTCTCCGCACTTGTGTCGCTTGTCATCCCTTCGTCATCCTCAGGCTCCGCGACCACCTCATCTGCCAACGTACCAACGCTGTTCACAGTTTTATCCCCCTCTGTTGCCCTTCTCTTGGACTTTGGCCTGGTCCCAGCTATCACCTTCTTGGTTGGGACAGTTGGTGCAGAGGTGGTGCGCCGCAAGCGGATAAGACTGGGTGAACTGGAAAAGATGTTTCGATTGCGTCCAGCTTCTATGAGGAAGGGGATAGAGAGGATGAGAAATATGACCGACAGAGTAGTCAACATCTCGGCTGTCCTGACGATTAGCGAGGGAATCCTTGAACTGCCACGTTGGATTTTAAAATGTACCTCCTAATTTATATGTCCCTAGGCGGCCCTTTCACGGGCTTGATCTCCTAATACTTTCAGTTCCGATGAACAGCTTTGGAGAGATATATGAATAGTAGTGATTAGATACTTCGCTTTGCGAAGTGTATACAACTCTAGAATGAGAGAGGGAGATGGATTAACCTTATATTATACCCGAGTATTCAAAGGAACCCATGACCGGTGAGAACTGTGAATCATAGACTAGACCCGCGAGTTGTAACCTCATGCACAGTAGCAGTGACCGTTAATGCCCTAATCCTAGCAGCAGGACTCATCTGAAATGACACGCGCACGAGTACTTAATAATTCATACGTTCAACGCTTTTGATCTCCAATATCTATTTAAAAACTTAGGTAAAGGTGTTTACAGAACGATGAGCAACGCCGAGTCTAACTTAGACCAAAATCGGGGTTGTACAACTGAGGCAACCGGAAGTATTGCGTGGAGATGGGCGTAAGGCTGACAGCGAAGTGATCAACAAGGCATAACCCGACTATACGGGGCCGGGAGAGGAATCGTACCGCGGTCAACTGATTAAGTAATACTTGGTCTGATTGTAGTGACATTCGCAGGGATAGTGTGTAGGTGCCCTGAAAGTCGGGCTGCATCAGGTCCAACGGTGTTACTCATAGGTCGTAATATTAGCAAAGTGCCCCAAATTCTGACGTCTATGGCGTCAATACAAGCTTTACTTTCATGTTTTTCTTTTTTCAAAGGTGCTACTTTTCTGTGGAGTGTCAATAAACAACGACACTAAAGTCTGCTGATATCCGGTAAAAAGATATAAACTACGAAAGACTATAAATCATACTCGAAAAGATAGCTCCTTGACCTGGTATTTCATCGGCTGGAAGCCCTAGAATATTAGGAGGTTCAGAATGTTTGAAGTGGAGCATTTTTGGCGCAAATCACAAAAATTTAAGACTTTACTACTGTATGTAGAGCCCTATATTAGTATAATAATCGTTCTGGTATGTATGGTAGGTAAGGGTCTTGGCATGAGACAATGTCCCACTAATCATGACTCATACTCGCAAATTAGTCTCATACTAAGATAAGAGATTATAGAGGGGCCCTAGACCCTCTCCCCACAGGGGTTATTTGTGGCAACGCTTCTGAGGTAAGAAATTACCCTGAAACTTTCACAGCTGATGAGAACATCCCTCCTGGTATGAGACGAGTACTAATGGTGCAAACTGGTTGAATTTCTGTATGGAGATGCGCATCTAACTATATGTGAACATCGAAGATCAGGACCTGAACTTTTTCATCAAAGGCTTTTTCTAGCCACATGAATGCTAAATCAGAACAAAAACTATTTATTTTGTTTCTCCAAGAAGCTCACTTTTGCCGATTTTTAGCTGTGATTTTGCAAGTGTTCGGACCCTAATGGACATGAACTGTAGTATAATTATATATATGTTGCCAAACCGCTCGCTCTCATATTTCCATTTCAGAGCGGGCACATGTACATATAATTCCCAGGAGCATTGTTCGGAAATTTAAGAGTCCTAGATCCGAGTAGCTCGGAATGGTGTGAATCCGTTGCACCGGCGGGAATATTTCAATCAGCACTCTACTCCTGGTTAAAATCCGATACTAAAGTGACTTCGTTTAGATCGTGCAACCAGCTTGTACTGCTTTGAGGGCAAGAATTGAACTATTTTATGCAGGCAACACCAATGTGCGTCGGCTGCTAGTGAAGACTTTTTAATTGCAGAGTATTAAGTTCTGGAACTTAATCACGGACACTGGGAGCAGATTAGGTCCGAGTCCTACGTCGACATGTATGCTGGAAACGTGTTTCCTAGCGTCAATTCAAGCCGCATGGTTATGGGTTCCAGCATGACACGTGAGACCCTATGGAGAATCTATACCACTAAACGTTAATAAGGAAAGACAATTTTACGCTCCAAGAATTGCTTGAACTCCTAAATCGACTTACAGTAGTGCCGAGATGCATAGTCTTACTGCAGTTCGTCAGAACAACTTAGCAGTACCATTGGCTACCTAATGTTGCACGTGCATGGTAGGATGCACGCTGTAAAACATCCCTGTCTCACAGCCTCCTCCTCAATACCAACGGGAGCTACACTCCTCCAAGTCATCAACCGGCCTACCTACCTATATCAGTTGAATCACTAAGATCACGAGATTATCCAGCACTTATTTGTTCAACCATTGGCAAGTCCGATTATGAGAAAAACCTTCGGAAGGCAATACAGCATGCTCGCCAAGCACCAGAGGTACCCCTTGCCAGATTTGCAGCTCTATACAGGGTAAATGCATGGACTCTACGGCGGAGAATGGCTGGAACTATACAAGATTATGCTATAGCCTCTAGGGAAAAACAATTGTTTACTGTTGGTGAAGAGAATGCAATCAGAGAGTATGTTGGTATTATAGCTGACTGTGGATTTCTACTAAATCATACACTTATGCAACAAATTGTACAAGATATGATCAATGAGAGGCAAACCCCACCCCATGGCTATGGAGGGGTATTCCAGGTTCCAGAGTATCTACAGCCAATCCCCGAAATCGTCGAGAGAAGCAATTAGTCCAACAAGGGGCCATAATCTCTTCTTCAAGCTCTGACCTAACCACTCATATCATTAGCCAACACTAGGTAGATCGCTTTCTTGAGCGCAATTCAGGGTTCAAAAAGATTTATATCCGCTACCAGGAGAGATCTCAAGCAGCAGCAACCAACAATGTCAAGCTTCAGGCAGATTTTCTTCGAAAACTTGCAAATCTTGTGCGGCGGAAGCGGATAACTCTGGGAAACATTTGGAACTGTAATGAAAAGGGTATAACCATGGGGCGCAATAGCACTCAAAATATGGCTATTGTGCGTGTTGGGGTAGAAGCACTGCTATGACTGAGGGATCACCTTCTCCAACTCCTCAATGTAGGTTGCTTCGGAATCCTACAAACCACATATGAGCGAAACCTCAGTGCATGGTTACGGAAGAACCCTCTTTTAGCAATGTCTAAGGTGGACTTTTTGGAGATTCTGCAGCAGACAAGAAAGCAGGTATATACCGTTGAGTGTGTGGTAGGCACATGGAGAGCAGCTCATTGCTGGCTAATCGAGCGACAGTGATCTCATGCCTCTGAAGATGTTTCAGCCAAGACCAAGGCTGCACGTGATAAGATTGATTTATGCACCTTGGATACCCCAGCTCGTTTCCGACATTTCTCTCGTGATCTTGCGGTTAGGATAGGTTCAAAACTGGAGTTAGATGAGAGAAGTATGTTGAATGACCTAATTGACCTAGGGATGGAAAAAATCATCAAACATAGAGATATCCTTCCACGTGCAGAGACATTGAGCAAGCTTCGGGATGGTAAGGTATTTAAGGCAAAGAAGGGCTCACGGCATCTTAGTAGTGGAGCTCGAGTTTTAACATCCAAGTATGTCACCGATGGGCTTAAGGCCCTTGCTGATAAAGTGGCCAAGAAGCTTGAAAAAGAGTGAGTTATAGAAGAAAAAAAGAAGGCAGTAGAAGCGAAGAAGAAAATGAAAGAGACCCTTGACAAGCGGTGGAGGGCTGATCTTCACTATTATAAGGAGATTGATATACCTGCTTCAAGTTGGAAGGCTACTTGCACTGAGATCGATCTTGATTGGGCTGCCGCTAAGCAACTGAGTAGGAAGCGCTCTGGTAGGAAGCCACCATATCCCCCTCGACCGAAACGACCTCTTAAGCCCAAACCTCAAGGCAGGGTTATTGGGACCATTGATGATCCGCTAGTAGTTGAGATTGAAGCAGTTGAGCCGGATGAGGAGGATGCAGAGAATGCGGAGGATGCGGAAGAAAAGGAATTAATTGATTCGATGAGAATGCTCGAAATCGCTCGTTTTGCGGAGGTTAGTGCCATTTGTTTTGAACCTCCCGTTTTGCCAGTTCTCACTCTCCTGCGTTTATACTCATTTGAGATATGTATAGTCCCTCAACTGAGCTCTGTTCCATCCTAGAGACTTGTCAGCATGATATTCAATGTATAGAGGAGGTTGAAGGAGGGGGGGGGGTTCATTGGGGGGGTCATATTAGATTGGGATGTTGATGAATATTGGGTCGATTTGGTAGGATATACGGGTAGCCAGCTTGTAGAGCAGAGTTAGTTGTATAGACTTCGATTTAGGCAGAATGGCTAGTCATCCTAGTACTTATGTGATATCACGGGATCTCTCCCTCAGGGGTCTGAACAGGGATATTTGCAGGGGTGCATCCTACCGTGCACGTGCAACATTAGGTAGCCAATGGTAGGGTCTTGGCATGAGACTACGAGATGCATTTGAAGTATCTCTCAAAAGCCCTTGTTAATAAGGTCAGTGGCGCGGGCCAATTATAATCTGGGTTCCCTGCTCTCCGTTAACGGGTATTAGTAACTTCCTTAAATCCATCAACTCTAGATAACCACACGACATATATGGTTAAATCTCATTTTACAGACTTAGCTAAGCATGATGGACGTAGGTAACCTTCTAGCGACGTGAGACTAGCCCAACGTGGAACAATATGGTAGTCTGGTTGGGAATACGGCGTCCCTGGGAAGAAGAGATATCAAGAATCAAGAATCCGAGGCACCCAAAAGATCCACATTAGAGTCTTGCCATTTGTAGATATGTGATATGAGTAATGATGATATCCACACAAACAATTGCTTAAGTACTCTTAGATGTATGTTATTGCCTAGTGATCTGATTTGGATAACGATATTTTGTGACCGGGATCCCGAGACTAACTTTGTAGGTTGATATTCATGGGTTTGGTTACTTAAAGAGGAAGACTTAAGTGATCTACAATACCGCAGCTTGAGGCTGGATATGGATATATCTGGTCAGATCTACTTGAGCTAAGGACTACAGGGTCCTGATAGTCATTACAGGTGAGCTGTCAACGCTTAAGCTTGGGCGAAGATGGAGTTGATATTGCTAAGCATGGTTAGTTAGTACAATTGGGTCGTTTGACGGATCTGACCGAGTCCATGTCTTAGAAGTTTTCAATTGCTTCGTTTACTTTACCTACGTATTTTTATTTCTTCATCGGTGAATTCAGCAAGGGTAAAATAAAATTAGTTCAATTAGGGTTAATCTCGAGCCAGTGAATTACAATTGTTGGGCACAAAATTTAGTCTGAGAGTCTTTTCTTTTTTTTTTATATTTTTTTCTTTTTTTAAATTTTTTTTTAATTCATTACTCGCGTGTAGGTCACCCATGGCGGGGTAGTCCGAGAGTCGAGGATCCCGATCTATTGATGGTTTATGTAACGGCGCCGTCGCTAGACTCTGTAGCATCTTGTGGGCAATGGGACCGATTCTTTTCTTTCCAATTGAACTAGGTACGCCCTTTTTCCCAGCCTTGCCCTACACGTTAATCTCGGCTCCGGATACAGGAAAGGGAAATTGGACTCATTTGTGTATGGTGCTCACACAATGTCTTTCCATTCTTCCTGAATGTGGCGGACGTAGTCTGCAACATGAAGGTGGACGGACTACAAAGGCGCTGCAATACCTCGCGTCAAGCAAAAGCATGTTCTTTGGAACTCGAGCTCTGCCAGAACTTTTACGTTTACTAAAGCAGATACCGGATTCGGACTTGACGCACAGCGAGGTCGGCCGCAACGGGGCATCTTACAGCTATATATCAAGCTCTAAACAGGACAACCGAGAGTCATCTTACTAGCTGTTGCTATCTGGTCAGCATTATAGCCAACGCTCTGCGTTTAGGTTCACCTATTGTTCAGCCAATATCACTCTCGTCTATATGCCATTTCTTATATGGAGTTCTCGTCTGTGAGCCATGATGGTGTACGAACCAGGGGAACCTCGATGTCAGAGGATACCGTGGTAGGAGAGCTCGAAAGCCAGCGTACAAATTTGCGTAGTTCCAATCCGCGAGGGACTTCCAATTCTCTACAGAACGGAGTTGATGTTGCAGCAGCCGAGCAGGATTTTGTGGAATTGAGCAGGCACTTGACAGAGCTATCTCGCAGTTTAGGCGGGAAGGAAGGGAATAAGCTTGGTAAGAGCGTAGAAAAAGAGCTCGAGGCTAAAGAAGATGAAGATGAAGATGATGGCACTTTTGACCTGGAGACTCATCTCAGAGGAGTGGAAGGCGAGGAGAGGAGGGTTGGGATCAAACCAAAGAGGATTGGTATGGCCCCTGAAGCTTCCCATGATACTATATATGAAGACTAATTGCCTGGTGCTTATAGGTGTTCTATGGCAGGATCTCACAGTGTCTGGTATCGGAGGGGTGAAAAATTACATTGCTACTTTCCCCGACGCATTTATCTCTTTTTTCAACGTCTTTGCTACGGCGGCATCCATTCTTGGTCTCAACAAAAAGGGGCGGGAATTCGATATCCTAAAGAACTTCAGAGGTATTGCTAAGCCCGGAGAGATGGTGCTTGTGTTGGGTCGGCCTGGAAGTGGATGTACTACATTTTTGAAGATCATGGCAAATCAGCGATATGGGTATACGAAGACGGATGGAGATGTTCTGTACGGAAGGTTCCCGGCGATCACATTTGGGAAGCGGTTCAGAGGAGAAGCGGTGTATAATCAAGAAGGTATGGAGGGGCCTTTGGCAGTCATGGAAAAGGAGAAGTAACTAATCGGATACTCTCTACAGACGATATCCATCACCCCACTCTAACCGTTGGACAGACTCTGGGATTTGCCTTAGACACCAAGACTCCGGCAAAGCGATTGCCTGGCATTTCAAAGACCGAATTCAAGGAAAGTGTTATCAACCTTTTGTTGAAAATGTTCAACATCGAGCATACCAGGAACACCATTGTTGGAAACCCTTTCGTTCGCGGAGTTTCAGGAGGTGAGAGGAAGCGTGTGTCTATTGCAGAGATGATGATTACTAGGTGGGTTCACCCATATCCCGATTATAGCAGAATTGATGACTGATTATCAATTGCAGAGCGAGTGTCTGTTGCTGGGATAACTCCACCCGTGGATTGGATGCATCGACAGCATTGGACTACGCAAAATCACTCCGCATTATGACCAACATACATCAGACAACTACTTTTGTTTCTTTATATCAAGCTAGTGAAAAAATTTACGAACAATTTGACAAAGTGCTCGTAATCGATTCAGGCTATCAAATTTTCTACGGACCCACACATGAGGCCCGTGCTTACTTTGAAGGACTTGGGTTCGCTCCTAAGCCCCGCCAAACCACTCCAGACTATCTCACAGGGTGTACCGATGAATTCGAACGGGAATATGCTGTTGGGAGAGATGTTTCCACTGTCCCTTCTTCTCCAGAAGCTTTAGAACAGGCATTCAATAACTCTCCATCCTTTGCATCCCTTAACCAGGAGATGGAACAATATCGGGAGGAAATCAATCGCGAAAATGAGGCTCATGACAGCTTTATTAGGGCTATTAAAGAGGAGAAACGAAGTGGAGCAGGCAAAAAATCAGTATACACAATTCCATATTATCAGCAAATCTGGGCTTTGATGCAACGTCAATTCCTTTTGAAATGGCAAGACAAGTTTTCATTGACAGTCTCTTGGATGACTTCCATCGCTATTGCTATTGTTATTGGTACTCTTTACCTCCATTTACCAAAAACCTCCGCAGGTGCTTTCACACGCAGTGGTCTGCTGTTCATTGCCTTGCTATTCAACGCTTTCCAGGCTTTCGCAGAGTTAGCATCTACGATGCTGGGTCGCCCGATTGTCAACAAACATAAAGCCTTCACCTTCCATCGCCCTTCAGCTCTCTGGATTGCCCAAATTTTGGTTGACTTGCTATTTGCAGCTACGCAAATTCTGGTGTTCTGCATAATAGTGTATTTCATGACGAATCTCGCCAGAAGTGCAGGTGCATTCTTCATATTTTACCTAATTATCCTCTCGGGATATATTGCCATGACGCTGTTCTTCAGAACTGTTGGTTGCCTATGCCCTGATTTCGACTATGCAATGAAATTTGCGGCTGTCATTATCACGCTTTTCGTGATTACTAGTGGTTACTTAATTCCAACCCAGGCGCAAGGTGACTGGTTGTCGTGGATCTTCTGGGTCAATGGCCTTGGTTTGGGATTTTCATCCTTGATGATGAATGAGTTTGGAAGGGTGACATTGGAGTGCACATCGGAGTCCCTTGTTCCCTCAGGACCAGGATATAACAATACCAACCACCAAACCTGCACCCTTGCGGGGAGTATGCCTGGTTCCGGTCTCATCAATGGCGGGGATTACATTAACTTGACCTATAGTTATAACCCTGACCACCTCTGGAGAAACTGGGGAATCTTAGTGGCTCACATCGCTTTCTTCCTCTCTTGTAATGCCCTTCTTGGTGAATACTTCCAATATGGTGCTGGCGGCAAGACTATTACCTATTACGCGAAGGAAAATGCGGAGAGGAAGAGCCTGAACCAAGCGTTGGCTCAAAAGCAACAGGGCCGCCGTGAGAAAAAGGGATCAAATGATAGTATCGGCAGCAATTTGAGAATTGAGTCCAAAGCTGTCTTGACTTGGGAAAGCCTTTGCTATGAAGTTCCAGTCCCGAGTGGTCAATTGAAGCTTTTGAAGGACATATTTGGTTATGTGAAGCCTGGACAACTCACCGCGCTAATGGGTGCTTCTGGTGCTGGGAAAACGACCTTGTTGGACGTTTTGGCCGCTAGAAAGAATATTGGTGTTATCACTGGAGATATTTTTGTTGATGGTAAACCCCTCGGAACGTCATTCCAGCGAGGAACATCTTATGCCGAACAGCTGGACGTCCATGAAGCAACTCAGACTGTCCGTGAAGCGTTGAGGTTTTCCGCTTATCTCAGACAACCATACGAAGTGCCAATCGAAGTAAAAAATGCTTATGTGGAGGAGGTAATTGCCCTGCTTGAAATGGAGAATATTGCAGACGCCATTATTGGTGATCCTACATCCGGACTGGCGGTCGAAGAGCGAAAGCGCGTTACAATTGGTGTTGAGTTGGCGGCAAAGCCTCAGCTGCTGCTCTTCTTGGATGAGCCTACCAGCGGTTTGGATTCTCAATCTGCCTTTAACATTGTTCGGTTTTTGAAGAAACTCGCCAATGCGGGACAAGCCATTCTCTGTACCATTCATCAGCCTAATGCCTCCCTCTTTGAGAATTTCGACCGGCTCTTGCTACTTCAGCATGGGGGTGAGTGTGTCTATTTTGGTGACATTGGTAATGACGCAAATGTTCTCCTGAGCTATTTCCACAAGTACGGAGCACACTGCCCATCAGATGCTAACCCAGCTGAATGGATGTTGGACGCTATCAGAGCTGGACAGGCACGCAGAATTGGTAATAAGGACTGGGGTGAAATCTGGAGAGAATCAGAAGAATTTGCGAACGTCAAGGCAGAGATTAAGGGGCTCAGGGAGGCTAGAATCGCTGAAGTTGGATCTGCACCAGCGGTTGTGGAGCGGGAATATGCCACTCCACTTGCCTACCAGATCAAGCTCGTAATGAAGCGAACGAACTTGAGCTTCTGGCGAACACCGAACTACGGATTCACGAGGTTTTTTAACCACATTGCTATCGCCCTGCTTACCGGATTGTGTTTCTTGAACTTGGACGACTCCCGCAGCAGCATGCAATACCGTATCTTTGTCATTTTCCAGGTCACAGTATTACCGGCCTTGATTCTTGCTCAAGTTGAACCCAGATATGAATTTGCTCGCATGATCTTCTACCGTGAGCAATCGGCGAAGATGTATTCTCAATTTGCCTTTGCTTTGTCCATGGTTGTCGCGGAGATGCCATACAGTATTATCTGCGCAGCCGGATTTTACATCTGCATCTATTTCCCCCCTGGAATGAGCAATGAGTCCAGCCGTGCGGGATACCAATTCCTTATGATTCTTATCACTGAGATTTTCTCCGTAACCCTTGGTCAAACTGTTGCAGCACTTACTCCCAGCGCCTTTATCTCTGCTTTGCTCAACCCCTTCTTGATGACCATTCTTTCACTTTTCTGTGGTGTTACTATCCCTAAACCAAACATACCCAAGTTCTGGAGGTATTGGTTGTACGAGCTTAACCCCTTCACTCGACTTATCTCCGGTATGGTCGTTACTGAACTTCACGACACACCAGTACGATGCGCGGAGTGGGAGTTCAACACATTCACTCCACCACCTGGAGAGACTTGCGAGTCATATGCTGCTCCTTTTATGAGCTACGCTTCTGGATATCTCCGTGATACAAGTGAGTCTGCGAATGGAGTTTGCCAGTATTGTGCGTTTAAGATTGGCGATGAGTTTTATAATACCCTGCAACTGAGTTTTGATAATAGGTGGAGGGATTTGGTGATTTTCCTTGCATTTGTGGTGTCTAATTTGATTATTCTATTTATGGCGAGCAGATATTTCAATTTCGCAAGGAGGTAGAGCGGTGAGGCTCAAGGCTGGGGAAGAGATTGTTGTGCGCGAGAAAGCAGAGTATGATGGATCGAAATCACCGAAAGTGTTCGCAATTACAAGAAGAAGAAGAAGCCGGTTTTTTATTTTAAAAAAATCAAATCTATTTAATATTAATTTTAAAACAAAAGCCTATTCTTATTATATTAAAGGCTCATATCGGAAAGCTTTGTATGTGGTTATTGAGATACGATTTAATCTATATCTTATGGGGTCGAATTTGCAAACTTCATTTCTATAACTTGATGGTGGACGTTCGATTATTCTCTAGTTCAGGGTAACTAGCCTTGTTCAGGGTAAGTAGTACCAAGCTCTGCCTTAGACCGGACACTACATGTGAGTGTAGTCTCATGCAACCTAAGGAAAACCTCAAGACGCAGGGTACCGTGACAGAGTGAGCAGTGAACAAGCAGCAAGATGGTGACTAGAAACTAAGTTTATAACTCAATACATAAAACTAAAAGAAAGAGGCCTAAAGACGTAAGAAGGATTCACCTAGTAGATCGAAAATATTAAGAAAATCTAGGCATTTAAACCATCAGATTAATGATAGACCCATGCGTCGGCCTCGATAATTGCGGTTGAGATTTTCGCTTGCAGACTACAGCGCTCCAAAAGAGCGCAGAGAGCCGTGGAAAACACCATACTCGTATCTTTTGATCGAACGCGGAACTGACCCGCCACGGGTTTTCTCGGTGGCTGGGGGTGACGGGGGTTCGAGCTGTTCCTCTGACTTCTGCCCCTCCTGCTCCTCCGATTGCAATACTGCTGATAGTAACACTGAAAGAGTTGCTGTGTGGTAGTGTCGCAACTTCCCTTTTGTGATTTGTTGGGGCGAGAGAATACCTGCTGCGGTAGTGCGGCGCGGGGAGGATTATATGCGAGTCTTTGGGATGGGTAGGGTAGAGGGGGTAGGGGTTGGGGTGGGTACCGAAAGAGATTAAAAGAGACTTAGAGCTAATATTCAAATATTGGCCCTCCCCCCTTATACATTTATAGAAACTATATATCTGGGGGGCTTAAAACGTAGGACAAGTGAAAGAGAGAGACTCCCTGGTTCGCTGGAGGAGAGCAAAGCAAAGGAGCACAGTAACAATACTATTAACTTTACTTTGTGTTTTGCTTACCATTCTCTTCTACTTTCCCTCTCTAGCGAACCAGCCCCTCTCTCATTGACCCACCCGTTATGGCTGGGTCAAATGTAGAGAGGGCTGGTTCGTTGGAGCTGAGAACAAAGAAGATTGTATGCTCCGCTGGCAACTTGGCGCCCTTTTTTTAAATTTTATTTTATTTTATTTTATATAGATATACAGAGAAGGAGGAGGGGCCGGTCGGGGGTACGAAGCTCTCTACCCCATGGCAGTGTCTCAATTACCTAGTAGACGATGTATGAGACAGAACTGTAAGCGAAGGTTGACCGATTCTCTAGTGGCAGCAGGCGGAAGATAGTCGAAAGTATGAGGTGAAGTGCTCGAGTGGCCCAGTACTCTCCTCTTCTCCCCTCTTCTCTGGCTCGGTAGACTTCTGCGACTTCCCTGACTACGTTTACTTCCCTGAGGTCTCTGACCTCCCGGACCTGACTGACCTGGAGTGGATGCTCTTGCGGATGATGAGCAGCTACAAGTACAATATTCGTTCTTTCTTGAGCTACTGTACCAATGCATTCATTATAGAGACATGTGTACATTCCTCACCCTAGAATTCAGCTCTTCCGCATCTTGTTCAGCTAATGAACTCGGATAGATATCAGCGAAAGGAGGGAATGTCTGAATGTGGGCTAGGCCAGATGTATAGTAATTGAGGATTTGGAGACGCGGCGAGACGTGATACATCGAGGTCCCTGCCAGGCACCCCATAAAAGGCGTTAACCGATGGATATTCAGAGGTGTCGGAACTGAGCGACGATTTCCATTGCCGTTATGGTGATTAGCGAGAAAGTGTGAAAGAAGATTCTTCGAACCTAAAATCTCTGGACTTCTCGCTTTATCTAACTAAACTTGATGCGGGAGTGTGAATAGACGGCAGGAAAATGTGAAGGGATTGGGCCTGTGGCTTAACCTCACACGTTGAATCCCACGTGGAAGTGCCGTCTAGGAAGGTTTGTGGGGTTCTCTCCAGACTATTCTGCTTTGGAAGCTGTTCAGGAATGGGAATTACATACCAGAAGATAGCAGATAGTTGAATCTCTGTTGGAAAGCTGGCAAAGCTGGGCAAGTAAAGAGAGAGTGCGTGGAGATAATCTGAAAAGAGGAACTTGAAGAAAATAGCGAGTAGAAAAGCGGCATCGAGTCTCATGATGGATATCGCAAGTGGTATCAGAATGTGGGATGAGAATGGGTATAAATATCTTCACTTGACATTTTGGTATGTGATCCAATCAATGTTCAACCAATTCATCTGCATGGGTATAATTATTTTTGCAATGCCAATCTCAGCAGACATACTATTATGCACTTGAAGCTTTCATGTTGTGGAAGGCCGTCAAGTCGTTTAGGTAGCCTTGGCAATTTCAGGTCTTGGCACCCCGCCAAGGTAGGCACGTGGCCAGCTGGAGCTACATAGTGCCCGCTTCGCCTCACCGATCCTGTGAACTTTAACATCCTAAAGCAATTCTCTATTTCTATAATCCTAACTTGTTGAACGCTTCCAGCTGTTTCCCCTGCGCAGCCATGTCTCTTCTAGAAGTCCTACCCCACCCAATCAGCCTCAGCAAGTACACAAGCCTGGCAGAGCACCAATCCCGTACACCGTCGTCCTTCTATAATGCTCCGCCAATTCTTCACTTCAGCGCCGAGAACTGCAAAATTCAGATAACAAATGACCTGCTTGCCGCCGAAGGGCCTCTACAGGCAGTCTTTGGTCCACCTCCCGCTTATATTCTCAATTCGCCTCCAAAGGTTCCTGTCCAGATCAACTTCGAGGGCGTGCACGTGGTATCTGCGTCGGAGTATGTCATCCCGTTTCACTCTCCAGGAGTCGCGTTGGATTAACCCCCAGCGCTGTAGTGCCTTCCTTTTCTCCTCCTCTATAAGCAACAAGACTCTCTCAATACCCTACCCTCTAATCACCCTCCACGCAATCCAGCACTCACCATCCCTCTCTTCGCCCACATCAAAGCTTTTCAGTATCTACCTCCAAATATCTCCCGCGCCCTCGTCAGAGGATGATGAACCCATCGAGCTCATCATTACTCCTCATCTCTCAATTTATAAATCATCCAACACACAAACCTCCAACAACTCCGATGCAATGGCAATGGACACCACCCCCGGCTCCGAAACCAACCACAGCCAAGAGTCTCTGACAAAAGCAATGTTTGCTGCTCTTACCCGCTGTGCGGATCTGCACCCCACAAACAGCTCCGGTGCCATGGGTTTCTTTGATGACGAGAATGACGATGAAGATGACGGTACAGACGACGAGCAAGAGGATGCTATTGCATTCGAAGGACCAGTAGGGTACGGTGACGAGATGGATGTCGATCATGCATTCACCAAGATCAAGAAAAAGTCGAGCAAGGGGATAGGGAGTGCTGGCATGCACGGGGATGGTGGATGGATAACGAGCGAGAATGTCCACCTTTTGGAAAAAGTCAAGGTTGAGGGAGGCCTAGGGCCCGGTGCGGGTAGTGTCAGGCCAAGAAACGACGATGATGAGGAGGATTCCGGGCTAGCGAACGGAGATGGGCACCTGAACGGAGGAAAGGAAGGGATAGAGACCAAGTGGAGGAGGATAGGCTAGAGGGACGGCATCTAACACGTTAATTCACGGTTATGAACACACACATACATACATATACACATAGGCATAAGCCACTTATCGACAGCGAATTGGCGTAATTCAACGGATTTAACGAGGCGGGGCTTCAGGCATGGGGTATTAGGGTGAGAGAGAGGTTCGGAGTTGATCTTGGATATATTCAAAAAACGAAATGTTGCCCTTGGTTGGCTGTCTCTCGGATTTGGGAGATCACGTGGTCTGGATGTCTATAGTTGCACTTGCACATGAAAGTACCATCATGATGATCTTCATTACAGTACGACATCTTAGACAATAAACAACCTTACAATGATCATCACGCTGTATGAGGATTTCGCCCCATGCGTATTGATTAGAAGACGCCCGAGCGGACCACATACTACGGAGTTGAGCTGAACGTACCATGCATACAACCGTTAATCCCCCTGTCCCACATGTACTAAAGCTGATTTGTTTGCCTAGCTTGAATATATCGTTCCTGTGTGATATTATATATCGACTGCTTAGGCAGTATATGTGCCGAGATGAAAGCTGATCCATGTCTTAATTACTTATATATCGGCGAAATACCAGGGTACTAGATTAAAAGATAACCACACTCGTACTATTAGATTATACTCTACGTCACGAAATCAATAAGGTATTGGATTGGTGTATGCCGAGTTCATCCGAATTCTATCTCGACCCTGTCCAAGTAGGTTCGGCGATGTAATAGTTTAGAACGCCATATCGGGATCTATTTGTAACCCTTACCACTTTCAGTAGTATCCAGAAGTTAAACAAATCCCCAGCATGAACAAAGGAGATAATATGAACCGGCCCCTAGAGGCAGTTGGGGTGATGAAGGCGGAAACTGCACAAGACAAACGAGAGGTGATACCAGCCCGTCAAACCGAACCGTAGCAAACTAACCAAAACATACCAAATCAAACCCTAAAACAGATAAGAACCCACCCAGGATATCAGAATAAAAAGAGGTCTTTGCTATATATAAAACCAAATTGAATGGTACAACTAGAAATTGGAGGAATTGCCGTTGTTCAAGTATTTGTGCGAATGTAAATGAAAACACAGAATTGTAGCGAGTGTCAATATCAGAACAATGACCTTAGCAAAAGGAATTAAAATGAAAAAAAAAAAAAACTTTTCCTCCAAACTAAACGATCGATAAAAACACCAATGTCACGCAGATAAAAACACATGCCCAAAAGAAAATTAGAGAACGATATTAAGTAAAAATAATACAATACGCTTTCTTTAACTTGCATCAGGATTTGCTACAAATAGCCGCACTCCACTCATCGTTCTCGTTCGTGCCTCTCGCTCATCGACACTGCCACACCTGCGCAATTCCGAGGCAGGCGTCCGCACGGTCAGTCCGGTCGGTAATGGCCCTAAACTATCAGCCGCACTGCCTGGGCTACTGGTAGTCGACCCGGATCGCGAGAGGTCCCTCCGCCCCCTGGGAGGTGGATTCATGAAATAATCCGCGGGATGCTGCTCACTAGTATTAAAGCCAGGTATATACCGCGGGGAGTATCGCAAACTGAATTTTTCTGTTTGGGTTGAGAAGTTTCCGGCCGTTGCAGAGTCCTCCTCTTCCTCTTCTGCAATTGATCTGGGGGCGGAATACGCTGAAGAACCGGCAGATGATTTCGAGCCAGTTGAGTTTGTATGGCGGAGACCTTCAGCGCTTCGTCTACTTCGCTCATACTCTCTGGGGCTCTGGCGGTGGGTTGAGTTGAAGCTAGTTCTGGGTGCTCTTCTACTGCGACGTGTACCCATCTCTGCATCTTCATCACTGCTGTCACCCATGACTTCGCTCGCGGATAAACGCGTCGGAACTGCGCCAACAATTAAGCTCCCGGGGTCCATGATGATCTTTTTACCACTCCAATGACTACTTCCTGACCGATCTTTTACCCATGCCTTTTTTCTCACGGTATTTACACCACCACTTTTGGTAGATTTAGTTGAAGCCAGTGTCATGGATGGGGTCGCACCATGCCCAGAGGCTCCACCATATAAGCTAGAAGCAGGGCTGTTGGAGCTACTGCCACCAAATCCGTAGTTATTAGCGTCCTGTACGTATAAAGAGCCTGTGACTTCCATTGTCGCACGAGCTCTGGCGGCGCGCTGAGCTGACATGATCCGGGGGTCTTCTGCTTGCGCGCGTTCGCACCATACTGTTGCCATCTGTTTTCGTAGTGTCGCAACGTAAGCGTCTTGCGAATAGCTGGCGGACACTCTATAGTGCTGTTGTGGGTGAGGGGAACCCGAGCTCAAAGTCGACCCTAATCGCCTGGCAAGATCGTGTGCATTGATATTTGTATTTATTGAAAACAAATCTTGTTGCAATTGGTATGTGGAAAATACACTGTTGGACGACCCCGAGATAACCTGCCGGTGGGAGTCATCAGGGTGTAGCCTGTCGCTGCCGTATTGATCATAGGATGTGTAGAATGCAAGTTGTGAGGTCGTCATCGGAGGTTGCTGAGGTGGGACATATCTGGGACTATTCATCATCAATATTGATGATGGTCGTGGCTTCTTAATAGGTATTGGGGGGGGTATCGAATCAAGCTGACATGCGCGATACGTTGCTGTCTCCGCCATGGTTGGTGGGCAGAGATGGATTTTTTCTAGCGGATGGGATCCGCTAAAGCTGGATGAACAAAAGTCGAGCAGGATGCCTCTCGTATATGTAGCTAACTAAGGGTAGCTGGAAACGGGATCTGGTGGGCAGCCCTATCGAGGCTCCGACCCTTGTAGACCTGGCCTGGGGCTGAGTATATCTGCAAAAGTCCAACAACGCACGGTCAGCTTCAGGTTCTGTGTACATTCTTGGATTTACATGCCCCAATGGCAAAATCAGCCGAAAAAGTGAACCATTACCCCCACAAAAACGTGCGACCAGGACTAATGCGTGATGTTTCGGAAGTGGAGTAGACGTGCCAAGCTTTAGGAACGGGACCAAATGTAGCGATTGTGAGGCTTGCTCAGCCTTGAGACACCAGTGTTCGAATTGCAGCAACGAACCAAATTGTGCCTTCAATTCTGTTTTTGAAAGTGCGGTTTTGAATGTTTTGACGAGATTGGGAAAGAGTGATAAATACACTGGTAGCTCAATAGTATTGGACACAAGAACGGCGTATGCCCAGTCTTTATTCCGCAGTACCAAAGTGGAACCTCTGCTGATAGGTAGCAACGCCAACAATCCTGACCACTCGCAGCTCCATGAGTGAGGAGCAGAGGCACCAGCACCGGTATCAGTCAAAAATCCCTGAGAAAAGAATCACAAAAAAAGAAAGCAGGCGACTAACGCAAGGTCAAATGAAGCACGCGCGGAAAGGTCCAAGTCAGCAGCAGGATATGTGGCTCGCTAGAAAGTTAGTCGTCTATGCAGGAGGGTGAATTAAGCGTAGAATGTCTATATTTGACTCCTAGGAACAAGATCATGCTCCTTCTCTAACGAAAATATTTCAAGACAGTTTTTGGAAGTCAAGGTATAGCCAAAAACCCAAGATTCTAACTGGAACCTAGTACCGATGTAATATGGGTGACGCTCTCAATACTGATGGAGACCAACCATGCTTGATGGGACGACCCTTGCCAACTTATCCCTCTTCCCCTAATTCCCGATTAATGCCCCAAGCTCTGACCGGCTAAACTTTTCACTGGCCCCCCAGATTCCTGAGATATACCCGTGCTGTCATTGGATGACTCTCGGTTCAGGATACAACTGTTAGTCGGCAGGTATGTAAGATGTAATCCTTGTGCCGCAGTAATACGCGAAGCCTGAGGAAGGAAAATATATCAGCTTAGTTGTTCCATGTTGCTGTTGCTACCTCGTTGCCAGAGTTTAGAGAGCGGATAAAAGAGGAAGGTAAGGAGATGAGCTTCGAGAAGATGTATGCACGAGTCGAGGATGGGAGGATGGCAAGGAAGTGGTAAGGATGGGGTGCAACAAAAGGTACGAATGTTGTTTGCACCCTTTAAGTGGGGAGTTTCGCAACCAGATTAGGGTTTGCTTACTCCGTTAGCTCACGGTCCAGTTATTACATTACAAAATTGATAGAGAAAGCAAGACTACAGAGTCGTTAAGCTTTGCTCTTGATGATGCGCATGCGAGATACTGCTTTCAAAGCTCATTATGACATGCCATATAAGTACAGTATCTTCTCACTGGTTGTCTACAACCCCACACTGACACTGACGAGATTATGACGGAGTTTCTCGGTCCTATTCCTACTTAGACTTATTACATGTTGCTCACTTGCTAAGTACTTAGTAAAGTAGGTACTTCTGTGGTCTGGTTGGCACTACTTGCTTATCCGTACAATTGTTCTGGTTGGCACGACATATGTATATCTGGAGCATGCGCAGAATGCATGCAGGATGCATGTCTCCATCAGGATCAAATCTCGGTGGAGACTACGAAGCTAAACATTTCATGGGGTACGATCGAATTATAGCACGTATAGTACGCTACTGGCAACCAGGCTGCTCTGCAATACAGTGATGCTAAGGCTCGAGTCCGGCGGACAATCGCGTCGGTACTGGTTACTTTATAGTGATGCTAGTATTAAGATGTATACCCAGCCTAACCCTTGTCATTTTGTATACCGGAACCGCTATCTTGCACCAGGTCTCGTATTCATCTTGCATTGCAGTTAGTCTAGATCGCGGTAGAGTTTCCCTGGGCCAAGTAAATAGCTAGCTCAAATTAAAAAGGAGTATGAAATAGGATAGAGTCAAAAGCAGACGGAGTCAGTATATGTTCTCACTCGCCAGATTACCCCTCGATAGTAAAACCAAGGCACGAAATCGGAAAGCTAAGACGTGGCGATCGCAACCCAATGAGGGAGGATCGCGGGATTTTTGAGAGCTACCACGGTTTCCTATTTTCTTAACCTCAATCGGTGGGTAAAAGACAGGTTAGCTGGAAGAAGCACCCTGCCTGCATAGTGAGTAAAGTAAGAAAACTAATATCTTGAGTAAATAAAATTGCTTTGGAATACAAGAGATAATAATAAACAAAAATATAGTATTAATAATATTAAAATATAAAAAAGAGAAAAGATAAAGATTTATTAAATATATAAAAGTAAAATTATATTATGTACTAGGTTGTAGCTAATAAAGTTAATTAGAATTTTAACTATTAAGATATATAAATATCTTTAGTAATATTTAAAAAAATTTATAATATTTATATATAATAAAATAAAAGTAAAATTTAAATATATATAGTTATATAAAAAAAGTCTTCTATAAATAAATATACAGTATTAAAGCTATAACTCAAATTATATATATATTATATATTTTATAAAAATATATATATATAAAACATAAATATAAAAAAAAAATTTCTAATATTTTATATACTATTTATCTATATTAATTATAGCTACTACTTAATATAGTATAAATTTATATAATACTTACAAGAAAGATTTAGGAATTATTAGGTATAATTAAATATATATAACTTACTATATTTAGCTTAACTTTATATACTTATCTATAGAAAACATTTTTTATATTACTATATATAATTAATATATTTAAAGATTTAAGTATTAAGTATATAGTTAAAATTTTATATTTATATTAAAAATTTAAATTAATATAAATATAAATATATAAAAGTTAAAAAAAAAAAAATTATAAATAATTAAATTTAAAATAATAAAAAATAAATTAAAAAATATAAATATAAAAATAAAAATAAAAAGATTATTTATTATAAATAAATTATAACTATAAAAATACTTTAAAAAATATTAATATAAATTAGTAAAAAGAAATATAATTATAATAATAATTTAAGTATAATATAAATTTAATAAAAATAAAATTATATAAGATTTATAATACTATTTAAAATTTATTTTATTAATTTATTTAAGTTTATTAGTTTATATAATAGACTTAATCTAATAAAAATAATAGTTATTTTAATATATTAATCATTTAATTAAAAAACTATTTTTTAATATTATAATAAATAATATTAAGTAATAATTAATTAATACTATTTATATAATTTATATTTATTAATATAAATATTTATATATATTAGTTTAATTAAAAAAATACTTTTAAAAGAAAATTATAATTATTTAGTAAAATATTTTATAAAAAATAAGATTTAAAAAGTATAATTTCTATTTATAGATTTATATTATTTAAATAATTATTATAATATTTATTATTTATATAAAAACTAAAAATTAATAGGTTTTAAATAAAATTTAATAGTTTTTTTATATTTATTTAAAAATATAGATAATAAATTAAAATATATTATAGTTAATATTATTAATAAAAAGTATTATTATTATAGATATTAATATATACCTAGAATAACTTTTAGAATAAAAAACTATAGGCTAATAAAGTAGCTTCTTAAGTACTAATAGTAAACTATTCTAAAAAGGAAAGTATTATCTAAGTTATCTAATATTAAGTAATATAATAATATTACCTGAAGACTAGATAATATACTAGAAGTAGTAAAAGACTTCTTTAGATCAAAAGGCTATATATACTATTAAGTATGAGATGAAATAGCTAGGTTATAAGTAGCTAAAGTAAATAAAGATATTAAGAGATAATATAATCAGTCAGTTAATGATTAAAGAAATTAACTTAATATCTATACTTATAGAAAACCTTTTAAAGAAAGTTTTAATATTCTAAAGTAGGTATTTAATCATATCTACTAAAGATAGGATTTTATGCTTATAAATATTATAGAATAGTAAGAAATAATTACTTAATATTATTTTATATTTATAAATAATATCTATTTATCTTATTCTATAGCTATAACTAAGTACTTTTATTATACTATAATATTAAATACTACTACTATATAATAAATTTTATTTACTTAGAATATCTATACTTCTTTAGATTAAATAAAAGTGAGAATCTTTAACTATCTCTAATAATACTAAAATACTTATAGTTTAGTAACTCTATAAGCTTACTAAAAGAATCCTAGATAAGAATATAGATATACTAAAAGAAAAACCTATAAAAATAGATAAATTCTAAATATAATTTCAAACTAATATAAAAGTATTTTTAAATAAGTAGTTGAAAATAGTTTAAGTTTAAGTACAATAATTAAAAGAGGAAAATAAGGTCTAGTTTATATATCTTTAGATAATAACTTAATATATAGTATAAATTATATTTAAAATGAAGTATTCCTTAAAGCAAGCTCTGAAAACTTATATAGTACTAGTAGACTTAGACCTAATAGATTAGTAATAGAATCCTCTAGTAAAAGAAATCTTATATTTAAATAAAAGACTAAAACAAAAGGTTAAAGATAGAATAAAGACAAAGAAGTATGAAGACTCTAATGATACCTTTAATTAGTAATAATAATAATAAAGAGGAAGAACTCTACCTTCTCTATTACCTAAAAGCTAATTAGGATTTATACTAG
Source organism: Tirmania nivea (assembly GCA_015179035.1). Classification (NCBI taxonomy): domain Eukaryota; kingdom Fungi; phylum Ascomycota; class Pezizomycetes; order Pezizales; family Pezizaceae; genus Tirmania; species Tirmania nivea. The sequence goes on along the minus strand of WHUY01000068.1, from coordinate 26,043 downwards.
GATTTAATAGATCTAGAGGAACTAGTTTTATTAAAGTACTATTACTACTACTACTAAAGAAGATAAGTAAGGTAACTATTAGAAATAGAGATAGTGAGCTCTCTAGTAGAGAAAATAAACTTATATTAACTCCAAAGGAGAAGAAAAAAACTATTATAGTATAAGTAATATAAGAACTTTTGGAAATGCTTATTAAAGTTATATTTAAATTTAAAGAACTAAAACTAGAAGCTTCTAAATCTAAAGTATTAAAAGAAGATCTAGAAGATCTAAAAAGATTTATTTAAGGATTTAAAAATATATAAATAATTAAGAAAAAAAAATATTAAGATAACTTAGTCAAAATCTAATATACAGCTAACTTCTTAGAATAACTAAGTAATACTAAGTATAAAGACCCTATTTAATAGTATAAGACTTACTACTCTAATTTTGATCTCATAGTAGTTAAAAACTATTAAGTAATCTTTAAATATTATTAGACTCTATTTAGACAAAATAGGAGATATTTATAAAGGTATTCTAAAGCTTTTTAAGGACTAAAGTAGGTAAAAAATAAGTAGTAATTGACTAGCTAAATTTTTAACAAAGTAACTTTATTAATAAATATTTAAATACTTTAATAAACCTTATATAGAAAACTAGATATCTAAAGGAAGTTGCTAAAAATAAGCTAGTATGAGAATTAAATAAAGAAGTTGAATTAGTATAAGCTTAGATACTAAATAAATCCTAACTTTTTAATGAATAAATAGTAATAATATAGGATATTAGTTATAATTTGGAAAGTTTTTATGATCTCTAAGGCAAATCTTAGAAGGAAGGAATAAATAGAAAGAAGGAAAAGCTAAAGAGTTAAAAGAATAATAAAGTATCTAAAAGAAATAGAAAGAAGAAGAAAAGGGATTAAGGAAAAGATTTTAAGGATCAAAAGTTAGAATTGGCAAGAATATATAATAATATTATTGAAAAACAGAAGAAGTCTAACTCTTATTATAAGTATAATAAAGAAAACTATAAGTAGTTTGAGTACTAAATAAAGAATTTAGTTATTTTTAAAGTTACTAATATAAGTAAAAAATCCTAAAGTAAAAGAAAAAAGGTAAACAAAAAGAATAATAAGGGAAAAGTTAAGATTTTAATAATAAATAGGATAGTAGATAAGTATAGAGAAAGAATTATTGAATTAGTAAAAGATAATAATAAAGATTGTTATTTATTAAAATAATTAGAAAAGAGTTAATTAAAACTTAGTAGATTTCTTATTATACTTAAGTTCAGTTAATATATTCATTTTTTCTCTCTTAAGTAAGTGCTATTAAAGATAGTTTGAATAGCTAAAATATCTAGAATATATAATATAATTTTTAATTACTATAATAACTTAATAAAAACCCTATTAATGATACTTAACTAAGTAAATATCTTATACTTTTCTAAGAAGGAAGTATTATAGTTAAGATAAAGAGAACTTAATAACAAATATTTAAAGATTTCCTTATTTATAAAAAAAGGTTTCTAATTAAAGCTATCTTTAAGATTTAAGAATAAGAAATATCCTATAAACTGTTATTAGATTATAATGTAATAGGCTCTATACTTTATAATAAGTTTGTTTATAAATTTAAAATCCTTATAAGAAAGAGCCAGAAACTTATATAGGTTTAGAGTACTAGTTAATAACTAATCTTAAGAGCTAATATATATTATATATAATTACTAAGTAATATTATAAGAAAATACTCTAAATATATAGTTTGGAAAATTAAATAAATTAAAGCTAGTATTAATAGGTATTTATCTATTATATAGCTTATGAAATATAACCCTAATATAGATTAGAAAAAAAATATATTATAATAGAGAAGTGACTACTATAAGTATAATTGCCTATCTAAGGAATTTAAAATTAAGCTAGTTAACAAATTCTAGTTAAAGAAGGAGGTTAGAGAAGATTTTTTTATAAAAGTAGCTAACTTAATCGAGTATATAGATAATAGGTTGAATATTAAAATATTCTTTTTTAACTAATATTATTAGTAAGTTTATCTTTTTAGTAGAGAATTTTGAAGCTATAAAGCTACTATAATACTCTAAATTTAATTATATTATCAAACTAATAGTTAGAGTAAAAGTCCTTTATAGACTACTATATCTATTCTTTAAGTAAAAATTAAAAGTACTTAAGATATGGCTAGATAACTAAGTAGTAGTAGGGAAAATTATTAAATTTTAATCATTACTAGAAGTATCTATCCTCTTAGTATAAAAGATCAATAGTACCTATCAACTTTATATCAATTACTAGATATTTAATAAAGTTATAATAAAAAACTGATACCCTCTACTACTAATAACTAAACTCAGATAAAGATTAAATAATACTAAAATATTTACTAAGCTTAACCTAAAAAATAGTTACTACTTTATATAGATATCAAAAGAAAGTAAAAAAATAATAGTATTCTATATTCAGTTTAGGCTATACTATTAGTAAATAATACTTTTTAGATTATATAATACTTCTACTACCTTCTAAGCTATAATGAATTATCTATTATATAAACTATTCAAATAAAAAAGTTATTATATATTTAGATAATATTCTAATATATACTGAAGATAAAAAAGAATATAATAAACTTATTAAGAAAGTATTATTATAATTAGATGAGGCAGGTCTAGAGATAAACCTTTAGAAGAATAAGTTCTATAAGAATTTAATTAAGTTTCTAGAATATAGGATCTTATTAAAAAGAATTTAAATAACTAATAAAAAGATCAAAGAAGTCAAAAATTAGTAAATATTATAAAAGGTTAAAGAGGTATAGAAGTTCCTAGGATTTGCTAACTTTTATTATAAATTAATTAAAAGATTTTTAAAAATTATATATCCTTTAACTGAACTTACTAAGAAAGATTATTAATAGAATTAGATAGTAAAATATAGATAAGTCTTTGATAAATTAAAAAGATAATTTACTACTACCTTAATTCTAGTTTATTTTTATTTAGAAGCTAAAACTATTATTGAAATAAATATAAGTAACTATACTATTAGTATAATTACATCTTAGAAATAGTATAATAAGAAAGTATATTCATATATATTTCTATCTTAGAAGTTCTCTCTAGTAGAGATGAGTTATAATATCTATGATAAGGAAATGATAATAATAGTATAGGCTTTTAAGAAATAGGAACTACTAATAAAATCTTATTAGTAATAAATAGTAGTCTAGATAAATTATAAAAATTTATAGTATTTTATAAATATAAAGATACTAATAAGGTAATAAGTATAATAGGTAGAATTTCTAGTTAAATTTAATATTATTATTAAATATAAACCTAGTGAGAAAAATAATAAACTAGATATATTATTAAAATATTGAAACTTATATCCTTAGGAAGGAAGTAAGGATCTATAACTAATACAGCTCCTATTTTAACCTAAATAGCTTCAAATTATAGTATTGAAAGTTATTCAACTATATAATATATTCAAGTAAGAGTTATTAAAAAAGAGTTTGAAGAATAGTAATAGAGTAGTAATAAGGAATATAGTATTAGTATAGACTAAAAAAGTTAATAAAAACTTGTTAGTAGAAGATGATCTTTTACTATAGAAAAGTAAATAGTATATCTTGAAAGATAGAGACCTCTAAATAAAGATTCTATAAAATAACTAGGATAGATAAATTATAGGACATTTTAGTATCTATAAGACACTAGAGTAACTTAAATATAATTACTATTAGATTTAATTTAAGAAGGATATTAGTAATTATATCTAGTCTTGTAATATATATAAGTAGAATAAACTAAGTTAATATAAGAAATATAGATGATTAGAACTACTAAAAAGTACTATACTAACCTTGAACTTTAATTTTAATAGACTAAATTACTAAGTTTTCTGAGTTTAATAGGAATATATAAATATAGATAATTATGAATAGGTTCTTGAAGATAGTATAGTTAATACTCTTCGTTACTAATACTATAGTGAAAGACCTTATCAAAGTATTCTTTATATATATTTGGCTTTACTATAATCTCCTAAATAATATTATTTTAGACTAAAATAGTAATATTATCTCATATTTTTAGTAAATACTAATAAATAGTTTAGAAATTATAAGTAAATTCTTGACTATTTTTTATTTGAAAATAGATAGATAAATAGAACAAATAAACTAAATATTAAAAAAGTACCTTTACTACTATTGTTTATAAAAGCAGGATAATTAGAAAGAGTTACTATTTTTAGTAGAATTTACTATTAACTTAGTATCTTTAGAAGCTATAAAAATATTACTATTTAAAGAAAATTATAGATTCTTACTGAAGTAATCTTAGGAACCTTTAAAAAACGTTATCTATATGAATCTAGCTAACTAGTTATTAGAAGGACTTTAAAAAAAAATATAAGAAAGGCTTCAAAAGAGAGTTTTGAAAGTAAAAATTAGAATAGTAAGATAGTATAATACTAATAGAGTTCAATAATTATAGTTCAAGGTAGGAGATATAGTTATACTCAATAGTTAGAATATTACTATATAATAACTAAGCTAAAAACTAGATTATAAGAAAATTAGTCCTTTATAAATAACTAAATTAGTAAATATATAAGGTTATAAATTAGAATTATTAGTAAAATCGAAAATTTTCTTAGTTTTCCATAATATCTTTTTTAAACCCTACTACTGAAGTATAGATCTTAAAAAGTTAAATCTCTTTTAGTTGAGTTATTAAAAGCAAAAGAAAATTAGATAGTAAAAGTAATAGTCAAAAGTTAGAGGAATAGCTAGAAGAGAGGATATCTAGTAGAATATTTAGTTTTATAGATAGGTTACCTTCATAAGGATACTATATGAGAATCCTATAAATATATAAAGGGAATAGTAGAGAGGATTCTTAAGGAGTTCTATAGAAAGAACTCTAAAACTATATAGAATAGTAGGATTAGAATATAATATATATATAATAAGATTCCTATATATAAGTTCTTGAAGATAAAAAGAATAAAAAAGAAGTAGTATTAAGAATATCAATATATACTTAGAATACTTTTTAGAATAGGAAACTATAGGCTAGTAGAGTAGTTCTATAAGTACTGATAGTATACTATTCTAAAAAAGAAAGTATTATCCGAGTTATCTAATAAGAGGTAATATGAGAATATTATTTGAAGGCTAAATAATATATTAAAGGTAGCAAAAGACCTTTTCAAATTAAAAGATTATATATAGTATTAAGTATAAGGTAAGATAGCTAGATTATGAATAGCTAAGATAAGTGAGGGTAACTAACTATAATTTAGTTAGTTAGTTAATACTGGAAGGAATTAACTTAGTATTTATACCTATAAAAAGTCTTTTAAAGGAGAATTTCGTATTCTAAAGTAAATATTTAATTATATATACTAAAAATAGAATTCTACACTTATAGATATTAGAGAATAGTAGAAAGTAATTATTTAATATTAGTTCATATTTATAAATAATATTTATTTATCTTATATTATAACTATAACTAAGTACCTCTATTATAATTATAAATAATATAATAAATTATATAATATAAAATTTAAGTAAAATTATATAAATGATTAAAAATATATAAAAAATATTAAATTCTATTAAAATAATAAACTATTAAATTTAATAGTTATAAAATAGTTAAAAACTAGTTTTTTAATATAACATACTAATTATATAATAATTATAAATATATAAAATATAAAATATAAAATAATAATAATAAATAATAAATAATAAATAATATTTTTTATTATATTTCTCTATTTAAAAATATATATTATATTTAATATTTTTATTTTATTTTTTTTAATATTTATATATCTTAATATTATAAATATTAAATATATATTTATATTAAAATATTTTTTATTAGAGCTATTTATATTTATAATTTAATTTAGTTTTTATAAAATAATAACTTAGGTTTTATTATTATTATATAGTTTTTATTTGTTTTTATTTATTTATTATCTTTTAATAGTATTTTTTATATTATTTTTAATATAAAATTCTAAATGAATATTATTGATAATATTTTAATTATTAATTTAATAATAGGATTTTAAAATATATTTTAATTATTTAATCTTATATTAATATTTATCTTTTTTTAAAGTAGTTTTAAATTTTAATATATTTTTTACTTTATGATAATTTTTTTATATAGATTTTAGTTCTAAAAATTATTTATTAAAAAATTATATAAGATATTTTAATAATATTATTTAAATTTTCTAATATAAGAAATATTATATATAAAATTAAGATTAAATTAAAAAGATAATTTTAAATTATAATTATTTTACTTATAATTAGCAAAAATAATAAAAAATAGATTTAACTATTAAAAATTAGATGTAAATATAATTATATATATATTAATATATTTTAAAGATAATATAAGTTATTACTTAATTAATAATTTAATAATATTTAGTAATTATTTATTTATTTAAAGAATTTATATCTTTTTAGTATTATAAAATATTTATAAAGTTTTATTATTATAATTTTTTATTAATATAAAAATATTAATAAAATAAAATAATATTAATATTTTTTAAGATATATTAAATCTTAATAAAATAAAATAAAAATTATTATCTAATAATTATAAAATAACTATAAACTTTTCATATTATAAAAAATATATTTAATTTACTAAATTTAATATAATAATAAGATATAATAATATATCTATACTTTAATTACTATAGTAGAAAATAATATATAAAATTATTTATTCATAATATATTTATATTATATTTATATTATTATAGATTATTTTATATTTAAAAATTATTTAACTACCTTTTTATTTAATTAATAATTTTTTTAACCTTTGATCTTTAACTTTCTATTTTATTAATAATGTACTTAAGTTAACCTTTAATCTTTAATATATAATATTTTAAATTTATTTTATAATATTTTATATAAATATATTAATTTTACTTTAAATAATTAAATTAACTTACTCTTTATAATTGTTTTATTATACTATTAGTAACTTATAAATAAATAAAAAGTATAATATAGTCTATATTTTTATATAAAATTTATTACATAATATTTATATATACTTCTTATAAAGTATTAAAATCACTAATAAAAATACTTTAATATCTTTAAAAGGTACTTTAATAGTATATAATAAGCTATATAGACTAATTATATTTATTTAGAGTTTTCAAATATATTAATAAGTAATTATTTTTATAATAATTTAAATATATACTAATTTAATTTCAAAATTTCTATATAATTATAAAAATAAAGATTATATATAGTAATATCTTATACTCTATTTAGTAACTTTATATATAATTATAATTATTAAAAAAGTAATAAAACTAATTATAATAAGAGATATTTTTTCTTATTATTTTATTATTTTATATTTTATATTTTTTATATTTAATATTATTTAGTATGTAATATCATATATTAAAGAACTAGCTTTTAACTATCTTATAACTATCAAATCTAGTAGTTAGTTATTCTAATAAAATTTACTATCTAATATATACTTTTGAAGGTATTATATAGCTTTAGTATAGTTTTATATTATATATCTTATTATACTATTTCTTATCTATTATATAGTACTATTTTAAGATAAATACTGTACTTTATATATTCTAATTTATTATCTATATTATTGAACAAGTATAAAAGAACTATAGATTATTTCTAAAATTTTCTTTTTATACTATATATAAATAATAATCTATAAGTAATTACTTAATTAGTAAAATAATCTATAAGTAAAGATTATATCTATTTATTAATATTCTTAATAGAACTTTCTACTTGACTATAATAACTACTCTTCTAAAACAATTTTTTAGTAGAACTAATATATACAAATATCTATCTTATTAAATATAAATTATATAAATAGTACTAAATAATTATTATCTAGTATTATTAATTATATTTTATTTAATATTAAAAGTTAATCTTTATTATTTATAATCTTTTATCTAAGGTATAATTAATCTTAATAATATTTTTTTATACTTTTTAATATAATAGATTTTAAATATAATAAAAATATTAAATTTAATTAACTATAATAATAACTAATAAAATATTAGACTCTTAACTATAATATAATAAGACTTAAAAATATATTAAGTAAAACTCTAATAGGTAATAGTTTTCTATATAAAAGTATTCTACTTTTATTATAGATATATTTTCTAATACTCTTAATAAATATACTTATACTTCTAAGAATACTTATTACTATATAAAAAATAGAAAACATAATATATTATTAAAAAATTAGTACTATAAGTTCCAGAAATAATTAGTATAATAAAATAATAATCCTTATTCTATAGCTTATAAACTACTTTCTTTATATTAGATAATATATCAAAAAAAGGACTATTATTTTCTAAAATAATACTAAACTTAGATATTTTAATAGAATTCTTAATAGTATTAATATTTACTTTAATATTATAATTGAAAAATAAAATACTTTTACTAGATAACTTAGAGCTAGACTTCCTAGTTATAAATACAGAGGAATCAAATTCATAAAATAAATTTAAACTTTACTAAGTTATCATACTAATACTATAATCTTTATTATTAACTGAGCTAATATTATCCTTAGTTAAGTAAGTATCTAAAAAATCTTCTTTAATAATAGTACTAAAATAATAAAGTGCTAAAGTAAAAAAGTAACTTAAAGATTAAAATTGTCAATCTAATCTAATAAGTTATGAAGTAATAATTAATATTATAAAAAGCCAAAATTAAGAATTAATACTAGATATAATAGTATTTATAGTTAAAAAAAAGATTAAAAAGTCTAGATATTTAACTATTATAATAAATAATACTAGACAATAGTTATTCAATATTATTTATATAATCTATATCTATTCAAATAGATATTTATATATACTAGTTCTACTGAGAGATTGCTTTAGAAAGGCAATTATTATTAAGAGGGAAGTTCTATTAGGAATATTAATTAATAAGTATAATCTTTATTTAGATTATTTACTAACTAACTGATCTATTATAGATTATTATCTATAATCTAAGTAGTTTAAAGAAGAGATTCCAAAGGGAATTTGTACTTCTTTTATACTTATTCAATAATATATCTAATAAATCAGTATATATAAAATATAATACTTATCATAAAGTAGTATTATATAAGTTATAAGAAATAGTAATATAAGTTATACTATGTAGGGCTATAGTAGAGCTATACAATATTTTTGAGAATATATACAAGATGATAAGTTCTATTAAAATAACTAACTACTAAATTTAGTAGTTATAAAATAATAATAGATATAGAAAATATAAGATAAATAAAATAATAAGAAATAATATCTCTTATTATACTTCCCTATTTAAAATAGATTTACTATATTAGTATTCTCGTTCTACAATTCTAATTTCTATATATTCTATATTGAAGAATAGTTAAAGTATATTAGTATTAATATATTTATTATTTAAGTTTTTATTTATAATATAGTCCTATTTTTATTAAATAAAAGGTTAAGTTTTATTTTTTGTCTAAGGTCTTTATTTTTTTCTTTTAGTATGTCATCTTTTGAAAGTATCTTTCAGACTTTCTCTGACCCCCAAATCCTGAAAGATTTTAGTAGTAATATCTTTAGCATTTACCTAAAAATTATGTTCTAAAGTATATCCTAATTATTTGACCTTATATTAATATTTATTAGATTATAGTATTATTTTAAATTTTAATATCTTTTCAACTTTATATAGATCCTTATTAAATAGTTTTAGTTCTAAAAATTATCTATTAAAGAATTAAGTATAATCATTTTAATAATATGGTTTGAGTTTTGAAATATAAAATATATTATATATATAATTAAAGTTAGATTGAGAGGATAAGTCTAGACTATAATTATTTCAAATATAATTAGTAGATATAATTAAAAAAAGGTCTAACTATTGAGGTTTTAACTTAAGTATAATATTTAATATATATATATTTTCTAAGAATAATATGACTTATTATCTAATTAAAAATTTAATTATATTATAATATTTGTTTACTTGTATCACTTGTATCTTCTTGGTGTTATAGAGTACTTATAAAGTATTATTATAATATTTATTTACTAATACAAATGTATTGATAGGATAGAGTAGTAGAAAGATTCTATAGGATATATTAAATCTTAGTAAGGTAGCAAAGGGACTACTTTTTCTAGTACTATTAAATTTAGAGTTCAGCTTTAACTGAATTTTAGGCAATTTATGTAGTTAGGCAGAACCTTTAACTATATACATTTTTATTACTTATAAGATTTTTTTACTTATGATCTTAGATTATTTATTTATATGAGGATAATATATAATAGATAGTTCCAATTTGATTCTATTTTTTCTAATCCAATCTTAAAAGTATAATAATATAAAAAGAGTATCACAATCAAAAATAATATATAAAAAATATCCTATAATTGTAATTATAGGAATATTAAAAGAAGTAGTATATTATTTTATTATAAAATTGTTAGGAATAGAGATAAAAAACTTAAATCCTAATTGTTTATTGATAATTATCTAAAAGTATAAAATATAGATAATATATTCTTTATTAGTAGGAATATTTAGATATAAGAAAGAGAATTTAATAAAGATAAGAGTTAACTTAAGGAAATCTATTAAAATATCTGACTAAGATCTTTCTAGTAAATACAAAGGGGTAATAAGCCTAAAAGATAGTCTATTAGAATACTTTATTTATTAATAAGTATTATAACTTTTAATATATTCCTTAATTAATTTAGTAAAGGTTTAATATTAGTATTGGTTAGTAAGATGTTTTATAGTTTTCTCAATTTTATTATAAGCTATTACTTTATATACTTCATTAATTACTAATTTGAAATAGTTCTTATATTCAATTTTAATAGTATTAGGCAAGATTAATATCTATTATCTATATATGTTCTTAATATATAAAAATCTATCTCTAATTCTATAATCTTTATATTATGCCAAAGTATTATAATAATTCTTCTAGATAAAGTATACATTTATATATATATAATATACTACTTTTATTCTATTACCTAAATCTAACTATTATATAATAAAGAAGTCCTTATTATCTTCTCAACTATCAGTAATATACTTATTATTAATAAGTCTATTAAGGGTTAGTTTAATTTATTAGTTAAAATCGATAATAGTAGATTTCTTCTTTTTATTAATAGTAGTATTATATCTTGACTACTTATAAAAGTCATAAGATCACTGAGTAGATTGAGAGGATTCCATATGAATAATAGTAAGAGTTTTGTCAACTGCTACTTACTTTTGAAAGCAACTAGTATCTGCAGTAGTCTGAAAGATATTACTAGTATTATTTCCTATAGTAGTTAAAGTTAGGTTCCATAGTTAGTATACTATAATTGATATATTTTGGTAGATTTCTCTTATATAGTTATCAAGAGCTTCTTCATGAAAGTTAGTAGAGGAAGGAGTTAAAACTGAATTGGCTAATTTCTTATAAAAATCTTTGACTATATTAAGATTATCAAGATAATTCTTAAGGAATTCTTTCTTTTTCTTAAGAATAAAGTCTATGAGGATATAGTTAATATTGTCATATCTTAAAGTATTATAGATGGTATAGATCTCAATTACAAATACTCAGTTGTATATTATATAAGAGTTGTCATATATAGGATAATAGAAATCTTAGTATACTAACTAATATATATATTTATATTACTAGTAGTTTCTATAGATAAAAGTAATATAGACTAGTAGTAAGATAAATAAAGAAGTTAGAGGCTATTCTTTCTCTTGATCTTTAGTTATTACTTATTGAAATAAGTCTATCTTAGATTTTTCAATATTATTGAGTTAGTACCTATTAAATAGTTCAGTATTAATAGAAGTAAGAGATTCCTTATTGAAGACTTTTAACTTATAAGTAAGTACTTTATACTCATAGTTATCTTCTGTTTTAGTTTTAGCTTCATAGTAAGGGTAAAAGAAATAGTATTCGAGCTTTGTAGCTCTTCTGTAATACTTATTATAGTCATAATTGATATACTAAAAGTTGATAGCTCTATAGGAAACTATTTTACTTAATAAAGGGTCTAGGTATAGAGAAGAAGTTAAAGTATTAGTATAAAGGTAAGAAAAAGGGTTAATACTAGTAGAAATATAATCATCCTTAGTAGTAGACATATTAAGGTATTTATATTTTCTCAATAAAATATCTACTATCAAGTTCTCCTTTCTTACTATATATTAAATCTTATAATCAAATTTTATGAGGAAGTCCTACTATTATCTAGGTTTCTAGCTTATAAGTACTTGAGTATAAAAGATGACTAATAGTTTGTAATCTGTAAAGATAGTAAATTTATAACTTCTAAGTTATACTTCAAAAAATTTTAATAAGTTAATAATTACTAATAATTCTTTTTCTAAAGTTAAGTAATTAAATTGAGCTAGATTAAATTTTTTAAAATGAAAATATAATAGTCTGATATAAGTAAAGAGTTCTTAGATAATCTAAAATCCTAAACCTATATTACTAGTATTATAAATTAAGTATTTGGCTTTGGTAAATATATTATACTAGGGTTTTAAAATATAAAGAGAATTTATAAGTTCTTTCAGTTTTTCAAACCTTATATCATATATATCTGTCTATTCTTATTTTCTAGTTTTTTTTTATAATTTCAATAAGATATTTATATAAGATACTAAGCTAAAAATTCAATGACTAAAATAATTAACAATTCTAAGAAAATCTTAGAGGTCTTTCTTCTTTTTAGGAGTAAAAAAAGTTAATATTATTTTTCTCTTTATAAAGTCAATATAAAATATATTTGAAGTTAAAATATAACTTAAAATCTCTAGTCTGTCTATAAAGAATCAATATTTACTTCCTTTTAGAAAGAATTTTTTATTCTGTAAGAATTATAATACTATTTTAAGAATGGTAATATACTATTTATAGGTCTCAATAAAGATAATAATATTATCAATATAGACTATTAAATCCTCATAGACTATATCCTTGAATATTTCATATATTACTTAGACTATAGGAGCTAGTATATTATAGTCTTCTTATTGTATAACTCTACTTTTATAATATCTTAAATATATTAAGAATATAGAGTATTTCTTTGATTTTGAATTAATTCTAATATTATAAAAGCTATCTACTAGATCTATTTTTGACTAAATAGGATTTGCTACTACTAGTTCAATTAATTTATTAATATTAAATAGTAATATATAATTTAGTTCAATTATGAAATTATAGTCTTAATAAGTATTAATAAATCTAGCCTCTTTCAGTTTGTCTTATTTAGGGATAGTGAATATAGTAACTTTATTAGTATTACTTTCTACTTAGTAGATTTGTCTTATCTTTTTATCTTTAATAATTTTATTATAAATTTATTATCTAAATCTATAGCCTGATAGTCTCTATTATGGTATCTAAGTTGCTTTAGATTTAGATTTGATATAGTAATTGATTTTCCTAAGTAATAATAAGTTCTATAAAATTTTATTTAGAAATAATATAGAAAATTTTATTATTAGGTTAAATTGCTTTTATATAAATAAAACTATAGTTATAATGTCTGCTTCTATATCAAAGTCTTTTATATTACTAATAGTATCTTAGCTATCTAGTTTATTATAATTTATAACTATTTTATATATTACCTCTAAGAATATAGTTTTAATTCTACTTTTAATAGTTCTAGAATCTTTTTATATTTTCAAAAGAAAGTGAGTAATATTTTTTGACTAAATTATAACTAGTTCCTAACCTATAAAGATATTAGTATAAACTTTAGTAAGTGTAAATTCCTTAAGAATTATATCTTAGCTATTAAGATATATTATATAGAAGGTATATTCTTTTATATATTCTACTTAATCTAATTTAATTATATATATTTTATTAATTATTATCTTTAATTTTTTTAAGGCAATTCTTAAGTATATCTTTTCAATACTTTTAGTAGGTATTTGATATATATATATAAAAACTGAATTGATTAAATCTCCTCCCTTCATTTGGAGATCTATTAGTACTAGAGTAGGTTAGTCATTTGTTCTAATATAAACTTTATTATAGTTAATTAGTTGTATTAACAAGGATTATTCTTTGATTTTATTATTATTGACTTTTAATATAGTAGCTATAGTAAGATCTTATACTATAGTTTATAAAGATACTTTTTTCTATTATTTTTTATAATCTTTATAAGAATATTTAGGGTTTTAATACTATAAATATTTCTTATCTCTTATTAATTATATCTCTATCTTATTATCTAATTTTTTGGTAATAGTAACTCAATCAGATTCTTTTTATTTGTCATAACTAGTTCTAAAAATATATTTATTATAATTGCTATAGTTTAATTTATATCAATATTAGTCTCTTTATTAACTTTAGTGTTAATTAGTCAATTTTCAATTTTGTTAGTAAGGTCTATTTAGTATATATAGTCAAATAATTTCTTTCTTTGATATTTTATATGACTCTACTTAATAGATAAGTTAGTTATATATCTATTTGTCTTTGATTAAGAAAATTAATATTATTGATATATATATAAGTAGGTAATTAAAAAACTTACTTCTTTTAACTTCTTTTGATATTAATTATTTATTCTTAGTATTAATTAATTTAATCTGTATTTTAGTAAGTTAGTTAGTAAATTATTTCATACCTATATATTATCTATTCTTATAAGGTATAGTAGTCTCTCATTACTTCTATAAAATATTTTTACTAATAGATAGTATCAAAAAATCTCTGAGTACTATTATAAAGCTAAAGAATTTCACTTTCTTTCTTTTTTCTCTTAAGTATTAATTATAAGTTTTAAGTAAGCTTCTTTAAAGTAAAAATCTTAAAATTTCTAATACTTTAATCATTTCTAAATTAATTCCTTTAATTTTTAACTAGTATTGAACTGCTATAGTCTAAAAGTTAAAATATTATAAGTCTCTCTACTTCTTATTAGTACTATTGAGTTTTTCTAATGAATTAATTTTGATTTTCTTAATTTTCTTAAGTAAAGTGAACTTATTTACTAAAATTATTCTGGTAGTAGATTTCTATTATTAATATTCTACCAATTTACCTCATTAAGTCCTTTTGGATTTAGGTAGACTAGCTATTAATGAAATACTATTATCTAAATCAGAGCTATTACTTAAATTATTATTATCTGGTTTACTTTATACTTTAAACTATGATTATTATTATTGACTAATATTTCCATTTCCTCTATTATCACTATTATTATCTTTATCTTCTTTATTATAGTCTAGTTTCTATATTTTATTTAGAGAAGGTAGAGAAGAGTTGGAGTTTCCATCTTCTTGTACTAATATAGTATCTGTTTAAATAGATTCTTGACTTTTACCTTTGTCTTTCATTAGAGTTTGAGTAAATATCTTAAGTAATCTTGAGATTAGTTTAAACTATTCTTTTATTAAAGTAGGTATTTTTTTCAAGTAAGTACTACTTAGTATAAAGACTATTAACTTATTCCAATTCTCTATAAGCTAATACTTCTATTTTAAAAGTCCTACCAATAGTTTTTTTAGGTTTTTCCTGAGATAGCCTACTAATTCTAAATCCTTTTCTTTAAATAGATATAGTGTTTACTATAGATAATATTTTACTACTACTTCTATTAAAAGTTTGGTATTTATAGGATAATATTGTTATATTATACCTAAGATTTATATATATTTTAGAATTTTATATATGTATATTATATTTTTTTTCTAAAATATTTCTAATACTTAAGAAAGAATAATTTCAAATATAATTTTATTTTCTGATAGATAATCAAACATATTTATCAAGGTTATTTTATTATTATAACTCATATCTATTTCTCTTTCTATAGTAGTATTAATAATTTTAGTCTTTTTAGAGGTTTATTTAACTAATTCTTGAATTTCTTTAGGTAATATAGTCAAATACTATAACTTTTTAGTCTATCTTCTAAGTATAGATACTATTTTATCTGATACTTATTCTTGTTTTAGGTTCACTTTAATGTCAATTATTACTCTATAACCTATTAGGTTAGATCAACAAATTCAATTTTTAAGTTATTATTTTACTTTAGTATTTTATTATTTTAATAGTATTATTAAAAAAAATTTATTAGATATTTGCTTGATTGAGGATAATATTGACTTAGTTGATAGTAATAATAGTATAGTAGCTTAGTAAAGTCTGAATATATTTTATAAACTTAATTTATCTATTATAATAAGAGATATTATTTCTTATTATTTTATTTATCTTATATTTTCTATATTTATTATTGTTTTTATAACTGCCAAATTTGGTAGTTAGTTATTTCAATAGAACTTACTATCTTATATATATTTTTAAAGGCTTTATATAGCCCTATATAGTATGACTCATATTACTATTCAATTTTATAACTTATATAGTACTATACTATAGTAAGTACTATACTTTATATATTCTAATTTATCTGATATGTTATTAAATAAGTATAAAAGGAGCACAAATTCCTTGTAGAATCTTCTCCTTACACTACTTAAATACAAACAATAACTTACTACAAATCAGTTAGTTAATAAACAATCTAAGCAGAGATTATACTTATTAATTAATATTCCTAATAAAACTCTCTACTTAATGATAACTACTCTTCTGAATCAATCTCTTAGTAGAACTAGTATATATAAATATCTGTTCTAGTAGATATAGATTATATAAATAGTATTAAATGACTACTATCTAATATCATTTATTATATTTTTTTTAATATTAAAAGTTAATCTTTACTACTTATAACCCCTTATCTTAAGGCTTAATTAATCTTGATAATACTTTTTTATACTTTTTAGTATAATGTATCTTGAATACTATAATAATATTATAAATTTAGCTACCTATAATAATAACTAATAAGACATCAAGCTCTTAACTATAATATAACTATAAGATTTAAAAGCAAGCTAAGTAGAGCTCTAATAGGTAGTAGTTCCTTATATAAAAATATCCCACTCCTATTCTAGATACTTTTTCTAGTACTTTTGACAAATCTACTTATACTTCTAGTAATTCTTAATACCATATAAGAAATGAAAAATATAGTACATTATTAAAAAACTGATATTATAGGTCTTAGGAAGAATCGATATGATAAGGAAATAATCCTTATCCTATAGCTTATAAACTACCTTCTTTATACCAGACAATACTTTAAAGAAACAATTATCTTTATTTAAGGCAATACTAGATCTAGATATTGCAACGAAAGTCTCAATATCTTCAATATCTACTTCAATATTATAATTGGAAAATAAAACACTTTTACTACACAAAGTAAAAGTAGTAGATAAATTAGGTCTATAAAATATATTTGGACTTTACCAAGCTATCATACTATTATCTCTATCAACTGAGCCAATATTATCCTTAGTTAAGTAGATATTAAATAAATTTTCTTTACTAATACTGCTAGAATAGTAAAGTACTAAAATAGAAAAGTAACTTAAAGATCGAATTTATTAATCTAACCCAACAGATTGGAGAGTAGTAATCGATATCTAAATAAACCTAAAACATAAATCAGTATTAGATAGAATAGTATCTATAGCTAAAAAATAAATTAAAAAGTCTAAATATTTGATTATACTACTCGAAAAAATTTAAGAGTTAGTTAAATATACTCTTAAGAAAACTAAAATTATCAACTCTACTATGGAAAAAGAAATAAATATAAGTTATAATAAAAAAATAACCTTAACAAATATGTCTAATTAACTATTAGAATATGAGGTTATATTTGAAATAATTCTTTTTTAAGGATCAGAAACATTTTGGAAGAAATATATACTATATATATATAATATTCTAAAATATATATAAATCCTAAAAGTAATGTAGGAATATTATCCTATAGATACTGGACTTTTAATAGAAGTAGCTATTACAACCGTCCTGTATTATCATAAGTTCATTCATTACTTTGCTCCTATTGTGGTAATATTGTCATTATTATTGTCGAGTATCAGGTTTTCTCAATTACTATCATTATCTAGAGTTGCTATAGTTATCTCGGGTTACAGTTATCATTATAGGAGTTATATGAGAGTTATATTAATACTAGCATAACTCTCAAGTATTAAATAGTTCTCTTCCCCCTCTTC
This sequence comes from Tirmania nivea, assembly GCA_015179035.1. NCBI lineage: Eukaryota > Fungi > Ascomycota > Pezizomycetes > Pezizales > Pezizaceae > Tirmania > Tirmania nivea. The sequence goes on along the minus strand of WHUY01000068.1, from coordinate 7,771 downwards.
CCTTTTCTTTCTTCTCCATCTAATATCTTATCTCCCTCTATGTACCTAATCTTCTCTACTAACTACTATACCTCCTCTGTGATAGTCCTTCATGATAGTTATCTATAATAGCCCTCTATAACACCCTTCTGTAATAATACTGTAAATATAGCTCTGCTCTACTAGCCATGCCCTTTGGTCGCCCTGTCCTCTTACTCCCGCCGTGACACTATATTAGATGCACCTGACCAACCGGCATGCTTGACTATGGATCCCTAGCCCACAGCAAACCTTCAACCTACAGTGAACTCTCAGCCCCCAGCAAATCTTCAGCTACTTCTAAGAGCCAAGTTTGAGACCTGGCATGCTCTCTCTATCCCTACTGACTCTGCAGCCCTAACTACCTACTACCAAGAAATTATTGATATCTTTACTACTACCAATACTATTAGTAATAAGCTTGGGGTGAATCTCCAACATACATAGGTACAGCTGCAATCATCGAATAATGAGATTACTATCTTCTAAGAAGAACTCTTAGGTGCCACTACTACATTAGCCCACAAACAATGAACCATACTAGCCCTGTCCATAGCTATTACCTATCTCTCTCCAACTGAACTAGACTCACTATAACCCAAGACTTAGAACCTCTCCTCCCTACCAAAGTTCAATAGCGACTATGCCCATCTCAAAGTATGGAAAAACTCAGTAAATATCAAGCTCAATGGAGATGCAGCCAAATTTCCAAACAATCGACACCACTTGGCCTATGTCTATAGCCTCCTTGAAGCCAAGATCATAGACCAAATCTAGTCATATATTCTTACAGATGGCTTCAACCTTATCAATGTCCCTGCCCTATTTGTCATTCTTGACTATACATTTGGTAACCCAGACTTAGTCAAAATAGCTACTCAAGCTCTCTGTGGCCTCAAATAGAAGGGCTCAAACCTGTCAAGCTACATTACGGAGTTCTCCCACTTGGCCGCAGAGGTGCCATAGGATGATTACATGAAGCTAAATTGCTTCCAAAATAGTCTCTATTATGAGCTGAAATAAGTATTGGTCCATTACTCTGATGTGACCACTTTAGATGGTCTCATGGAGTAGGCTAGTAAGGTTGAACAGAGGCTGGCTCACCTCCACAATAATACGAACTCCTGTCTTTTCCAATCTCAGGCCAATACTACCGCCACCATTTGCCTCCGTATAACTACCTAGCCAGCTGTGCTAGCTCAACTAACTAACGGCCCCTTCTACCCCTCCTATACTATAGGGAGAAGTACACTAATAGACCTATCCTCTAGAAGACTACACTTTTCATAGAAGGAGTGTGACTGACGCTATACTAACGGCCTCTATATTGCTTGTAGAAAAGATAACTATTTCATAGCTACTTACCCTATCCGTCATTCCCACTCTCTTGCAGTTTATTCTGCCGTTATAGCCTCTGCTAAGGAGTTGGAGCCAGGAAAAGTAGTATCCCTTATATAATCACTGATACTAGTAAGGGACCTGCTAAAAGCTATTTGTCCTTATCCTTATTTTTAGTTCACGTAATCTCTCTAAATGAATCTCAACTCATTGGTCAATATCTTCTTGTATCTATCACTATAACAATCAATAGAAAGAGAATAGTCACCTCAGCCCTAGTAGATTGTAGAGCAACTGAATTTGCATTCATAGACAAAGACTTTATTAGCAAATACTCCATTCCCACCTCGAAGTTAAAAACCACCCGTATCCTAGATATCATAGATGGACATCCAATCTCATCTGGGCCCATCACTGACATTACTTATTTGCCTGCTGATATTGAGAGTCACTAGGAGAAACTCCCTCTGTTTGTAATGAAACTCTAGTATCCGATCATATTGGGGATTCCCTAGTTAGTTCTCTATGATACCTCTTTTTGTTTTGGCTCCTATACCCTTTGGTTCAATAGTGAATATTACAAAAAAAATTGTAACACCCCGAAGACGCCAGTTGGAGCTCTCTGCTCCTCACCTCCTATAGTAAACTCTATCATTACCACCCCAAGAGAACTCGAACTGAAGATAGTAGAAAGTCTTCACCTACTTAAGATCAGCTTCATTAGTGCAGGAGCCTTTTCGTACTTAATAAAGAGATGCAAGCTAACCGCTTATACTCTGTCTATTTATGATATCTACCTAGCCATCAACAAATTCCATACGAATAAGGAGTAGAAGTCCCTTATCTCTAAAAAGTACTATGAGTTTCTTAACCTATTTTCGGAGAAGGTAGCTAAGAAACTTCCTCTATATTGTACTTATGATTATACTATCCCTCTGGTGGAGGGCAAAACTCTACCATATAGCCCCCTCTATAGTATGTCCTATACTGAACTTGAGATACTGAAAAAATACTTGAAAGAAAACCTAAATAAGAGTTTCATTCATCATAGTTCATCCCCAGTAGGTACTCCAGTACTATTTGTAAAGAAGTCAGATGGCTCCCTCTAGTTTTGTATTGACTATTAAGGTCTCAATGAAATAACTGTCAAAAACCGCTATCCCCTTCCACTGATTTAGGAAATACTGAGCTACCTATTCAAGGCAAAATGGTTCATTAAGCTTAACCTTAGAAGGGCCTATAACCTAGTATATATTATAGAGGGGGAAGAGTAGAAAATGGTATTTTGAACCCAGTATAGCTATTTTGAATACAATGTGATACCCTTCGGACTGACTAATGCCCCAGCCTCCTTCTAGCACTTTATCAATAACACCTTATAGGACTTCCTGGATATATTCTATATAGCATACTTAGATGATATTCTAATATACTTTGATTCCCTAGCGAAGTATAAGATCTATATAAAACAGGTCCTAGAGAAGTTCGAGCAAGCTGGATTATATTTGAAGCCTGAAAAGTATGAATTCTATATATAGAAGGTCAAGTACTTGGTATTGATCATTACTATAAAAGAAATTAGGATGGATCTAGCTAAGGTAGCTACAGTTGAAGCCTAGGAAGTGTTAGCTAACCTAAAGGATATATAAGCATTCTCAGGCTTTACAAACTTCTACTGGTACTTTATTCTGAGATACTCAAAGATAGTGATACCACTTACTACCCTTACTAGGAAGGACCAATGCTTTAACTAGAATCTGGCAGCCCAATTAGCCTTCGATCGACTAAAAACTACCTTTTATTCAGCCCCAATCTTAGTATACTTTGACCCAGATCATGAGTATATTATTGAAATGGATGTCTTGGACTACATATCAGCTAGAATCCTTTCACAATATGATGATAGTAATATCCTATATCTAGTCATATACTTCTCGAAGAAGTACTCCTCTACCGAGTATAATTATGAGATTTATGATAAGGAGCTAATAGTAATTATCTATATATTCGAGGAGTAGAGGCTACACTTAGAGTCAGCTAAAGGGGTAATTGAGGTCCTTTCAGATCATAAAAACCTTAAATACTTTACTATAACGAAACTTCTTAACCATCGACAGGTACGATAATCAGAATTTCTCTCCTAGTTCAATTTCAAAATTAGATATAGGCTCGGAAAACCAGGGGAGAAGCCAGATATGTTGACCAGAAGATTAGGAGATCTCCTAAAGGGGAAGAATAAAAGACTCAAGTACCAGAACTAAGTAGTTCTAAAACTAGAAAACCTCAATATAGTAGTGTCTAGCCTATCGGATGTAAGCATAGAGATACTAAATAACCCAACTGACTTACAGCGATTAGTACAGGAAGCTTATAATAATGATTTATTTATCAAAGATATAATTACTATAGTGACCTTAGGAAAATGATACTACATAAAAATCTCTCTAGCAGAGTATGAGGTCAGGGATAACTTACTATATCATCAAGATTGCCTGTATATACCTGCAGATAGAGAACTGCTATTACAGCTAATGAGGGAATACCATAATAACCTCACTGCAGGATACCTTAGGGTAACTAAAACATTAGAGCTACTAAGCCGACAATATACTTAGATAGCACAATATAAGGATGTAGAGAAGTACATCCACAACTGCCATATATATAAAAGGTCAAAGCCTACACACTACCTCCCCTATGGGACCCTAAAGCCTCTAGAAATCCCTGATCGCCCCTGGCAGCACGTTACTATAGACTTTGTTACTGAGCTTCCTAAAGATACAGGGTTCAATGCAATTCTCATGGTGGTCAATCAGCTAACTAAGATAAGATACCTAATACTATGTAGAGATATATATACTACAGAAGACTTAGCTTGCCTCTACTTAGATAATATCTGGCGCTACTATAGCCTGCCCCTCTCCATACTCTCTGATCGAGGCCTTCAATTTGTGTCTGACTTCTAGAAAGCCTTCTGCGAGCTCATAGGCATTGATATCAGGTTGTCCTTAGCTTACCACTCTCAGACAGATAGTCTGTCAGAACAGATGAATGTAATTATGGAACAATCCCTCCGTACATATGTAAACTACTAATAGGATAACTAGACCTCTCTCCTTATACTATGTGAGTTCACCTCAAACAACCAATTCTCTGAAATACTTAAATACTCCCCGTTCCTCATAAACTATAGATAGTATCCTTGCTTTGTGGAAAACCCTACCCCTATACTGAAAGCTAAGCCTAATATACCTACAAAGGATTTTATAACCCAGCTTACCGACCTCCACATAATGTTAAAAGTAGAGCTAGGATATGCCTAGGTAAAGCAAGCTGAATATACTGACACCTCCTGATTCTCTGCTCCTCAATACTTACCTAGTGATAAAGTATAGTTATCTAACCATTACTTCTATATCCAACACCCTTCTCGTAAGTTGGACTATAAGTTTACTAGCCTCTATGAGGTACTGGGCAATGTAACAACCTATACCTACCAGTTAAAATTTCCCCACAGCGTCAAGAGATACCCTATGGTCTATGTTTCTAAGATCGAGCCTACTGCCTTTAATTCCTTACTAGAACAGGTGCAACCCCTACTACCCCTAGTGGTGATAGATAGGGAACACGAGTGGAAGGTGGAGGAAGTCCTGGATTCGAGGAGCCAATATAGAAAGTTGTAGTATAAGGTCAAGTGGGTAGGTGAGGAAAAAGCAACTTGGTAGCCCGTAGGAGACTTGAAAAACCCCTAAGATCTTGTCCTATTATTCTACTAGCACTATCTCAACAAATCTAGATTATAAAGCCCATCATCACTGGAGCTCTAATATAGAAGAGGGAGGTACTATCATAACCATCCTGTATTATTATAAGTTCATTTATTACCTTGCTCCTATTGTGTTAATGTTGTTATTGTTGTTGTTGAGTATTGGGTTTTCTCAATTGCTATCATTATCTGGAGTTACTGTAGTTATCTCGGGTTGTAGTTATTATTGTAGGAGTCATATGAGAGTCGTGCCGATACTAGTATGACTCTCAAGTGTTAAATAGTTTTCTTTCTCCTCTTCCTTTTTCTCTCTTCTCTATCCAATATCTTGTCTCTCTCCATATACCTAGTCTTCTCTACCAACTGCTATACCCCCTCTATGATAGTCTTCTATGATAGTCATCTGTAATAATCTTCCATAATACCTCTCCATAACAATGCCATAAATATGACCCTGCTCCACTAGCCATGCCCCTTAGTTGCCCTATCCTCTTGCCCCCACCATGACAGCAGTAGTAAGATACTATTTATAGTAAATACTATATCTATTTAAAGAAAAAGATTTAGAATTGGAAGCTTTTCTTAGAAAAGAACTAAGAAAACTATTAGTAGGACTTTTAAAAGAGAAGTATTAACTTATAGAAAATTAGAATAAATTAATAGTCTTTATGCTAATGTATATTCACTTGACAAAAATTCTTATTTTAGTAGAAAATTAGTTTAAGTCAATCCTAAGATTACCCAAAATATTTACTTAAACTTTAATAAAGGATAAAGGTATAGATTAAGTATTTATTTAAAAGAATACTATGTTAGTATGAGAAGTAAGAAGCTTTAACTCTTTGCTACCTCCTTTGGATGAAATACAGAAGCTCGATAATGATAAAAAAGATAAAAATAATAATAATAATAATAGAAAAAATAGAAATACTAGTCAATAATAATAATAAAAGTTTAGAATATAAGATGAATCAGATAATAAGAATCTAAGTAACAGCTTTAATTTAGAGAGTAGTATCTTATTAATAGCTAGTTTATCTAAACTCAAAAGGACTTAATAAAGCAAATTATTAGAATATTAATAATAGGAATCTACTATTAGAATAATTTTGGCAAATAACTTAACTTTACTTAAGGAAATTAAAGTAATCAAAATCAATTTACTAGAAAAACTTAATAGTATTGATAAGAAATAGAGAAACTTATAATATTTTAACTCTCAGACTATAATAGTTTAATGCTAGTTGAAGATAAAAAGAATTGATTTAGAAAAGACTAAGGTATTAGAAATTTTAGAATTTTTACTTTAAGGAAGTATACTTATAACTTATAATTAATATCTAAAGAATAAAAGAAAGAAAGTAAAATTTTTTGGCTTCATAATAGTACTCAGAGATTTTTTAATATAATCTACTAGTAAAGATATTCTATAGAAGTAATAAAAAACTACTATACCTTATAAGGATAAATAATATATAAGTATCAAATAATTTACTAACTGGCTTACTATAATATAAATTAAATTGATTGATAATAAAGGTAAAGAATTAATATTAGAAGAGATCAAAAAAAAGAAGTTTTTTAATTACTTATCTATATATATATCAGTAATATTAATTCCTTTGCTTAAAAATAAATGGATATATAACTAACTTATATATTAAGTAGAATTATATGAAGTATTAAAGAAAGAAATTATTTTACTACAAATACTAAATAAACTACAGTGATAAAATCAAAAATCAACTAATTAAGACTGAAATCAATAAAGAAACTATAATCAATATAGATTAAACTATAGTAATAGTAATAAAACTTCCTTTAAGACCAGTTATAATAAATAAAAAGAATCTGATAAAAATACTATTACCAAAAAATTAGACTATAAGATAAGTATATAGCTAATAAGAGATAAGAAATATCTATAGTATTAGAATCCTATATATTCTTATAAGAACTATAGAAAATAATAGAACAAGGTACTTTTATGAACTATAATATAAGATTTCACTACAACTACTATATTAAAAATTAATAAGGATAAAATTAATGAATAACCTCTATTGATATAACTAATTGACTATAATAAAGTTTATGTTAGAGTAAATAACTAACCTGTTCTAGTACTAATAGATCTCTAAATAAAAAGAGGAGATTTGATTAATTCTGTATTTATATACTTGTATAAAATACTAACAAAGAGTATTAAGAAAATATTTATAGGTATAGCCTTGAAAAGGTCTAAGGTAATAATTAATAATACATATCCAATCAAATTGGATTAGATAGGATATGTAAAAGAATATACTTTCTATATAATATATTTCAATAGCTAAGATATAATTCTTAGGGAATCTATACTTACTAAGGTTTATACCATTATCTCTATAGGTCAGGAACTAGTTATAATCTAACCTAAAAATATTGCTTATTTTTCCTTGAAAATATAGAAAGGTTTTATAACTATTAAAAGTAGAATTAGAACTGTATTCTTTGAGGTAATTTATAAAATAGTCATAGATTATAATGAATCAGATAGCTAGAATATAATTATTTATATAAAAAATAGTGATATAAAAGTAGATATTATGCCTATAGTCTTATCTATATAAAAGTAATTTAATCTAATAATAGAATTTCCTAAATTAT